>JABUQX010141939.1:0-7500 GCA_015478945.1 Trachelipus rathkii
CAGTGCTGAGTTTCGGTTCAAGGTGGTGTTTAACCGTTTTCGCATTTATCGTGAGCGCTTTCGCGTTTTCGTGCGCCGCTTCCAATATATATCAGAGCTGGGTGTTGCCACCGGGTTGCGCCCTTAACCTATGGCGCACTATCCATTCGTAGGCGCAAGGCGCATATATAACAAATTTTAAAAAAAGGCGGATTAAGCAAAGGCGCACGTAGTCTCTGCGCCTATAGTCGCGCCCTATGGGAGCAAGAACAAAGCATTTTTACCTTAAGTTAGAACTTAGAGGCGTGGCAAACTTGTATCATTCTAAAAACCAGTGTAAGAACTTTTATATATATATATATATATATATATATATATATATATATATATATATATATATATATATATATATATATATATATATATTTATATATATATATATATATATATATATATATATATATATATATATATATATATATATATATATATATATATATATATTTATATAACTAGTTCAGTAGTTCTTAACTACAAATAAATTGGCAACTATGGCTCTGAAAATTTTCAACTTCTGCAGCGCTCGTGCTGAACCTCCCGGGGTAAAACATGGACCACAAGGACATGGTGGAGGAAGAGGACGTGTAGATATTAGTTTACGGCGTTTTAATTACAAAAGTTAATAAATGTGTTTTTCTTCCTCATAAAAGCATGCTTTTATTATCGCACTAATGTTTACTTTGCAAATAAATTTAGCGAACATCCACCGGCCGGCGAAAAGTAGCAGGCGCAAAGGAGCATAGGCGCATAGGCGCTAGGCGCATTGATGTGATACAAAATATAGGCGGTATAGGCGCATAGGCGCAGGCGCACTCAAAAAAATTATAGGCGCGCCCAGCTCTGATATATATATATTAGACTGGTCCTTATATTTGAAGTTATTGTATTTACATACAGGACCTCGTCAATTTGTTCCATATCATCTTAAAGTATTCCAATCCAATCGGTTAGCAGCAACCCGTGCCCCACGGGTGTCAAAAGTTGTCATATTGTGGCTAATAGGCTTTTTCAAAGTATAACTTGCGGCAGCTGTTATGCTGCCTCGGGTGGGTTAGTACGACGGTTTTTATACCATGGTTATACGTAAGTGTCCTGTTAGATGAAGTTATTCAAACTGCACAGTGATCAGAAGTGTATAATAAATTATTAGGTTATTATTAAAATTAAATATGTCACAGAAAGAACTAATAGAAATGTGTTCGGATAAATGTAATCGATATGGGTAAAACTCATTCGTAGTATTAAATTATATTAATAAATTAGTAAATTAAATTTATCTAACATTTTCACAAAAATATTTCAGCCAAATAACAGGCACATGAACTACACAATATAAACTGATCAGTTTTATTATTTTCAACAATATAGTCCTGACTAACGTATCTGCAAGAAAATGGCAACAAATATCGTACATTAAATTTTTTTACTTTATTTTAAATAACCATCTTGATAACTTTTAAATAATAACTATTTAGTTCATTATACAAACTGTATTTCATTTTCAACTCGTGTATATATTTTTTTTAGTTAAATTATTAATTATTTTTAAATTATTTAATATATTTCTCTTTCAAGTTTTTTTTTCTTCGTTTAAAACAAACCAAAACACAATTTTTTTACCTATCTGCTTTTCATTAACTTATTTCCCAGAAACATTTTTCCATTCCGATGAAAAATGATAATTTTTTCTTACTTTTTAAATAAATTTTTAATATTTAAAATTTTTAATCATTTTCATTGACTTAATCATTATTAACAATATATGAAAGAGTAAATAAATACAGACGCATGTGTATAACAAAGAAAAAGTATATATATATATATATATATATATATATATATATATATTTAAATATATATATATATATATATTATATATATATATATATATATATATATATATATATATATATATATATTTTTTTCTGACCTTAGATTTCGATATATAGAAATATATATCGATACAGATATCTATCGACATCGATATATATATATATATATATATATATATATATATATATATATATATATATATATATATATATATATATATATATATATATATATATATATATATATATATATATATACGATATATATGTAAGGAACTACCCCTTTAAAGGGTAGTTAACCGATATATATCGAACGAACAATGTAATCGATTTTTTTTCGATTATTTCAAGGCAAAAGTGCGAAAAGGTTGCCAATAACAGCTTTTCTTTTTTTTTAAACTAAAGGAATACCCAAGATTAAATAGCAAAGATTTGAAAGAGTCAGGGTCTCTCGGCCTCAGCGGGGGACGACGGGGGGGACTTCGTCCCCCCTCTGTCCCACCGTCGGCTCGAGCCCCCTTAATAATATAAAAAAAAAAAAAATTTAAAAATTAACATATAAAAATTAACATGATAAAATAAAAAGCAACATGTGACAACTATTCCGCTCGTTCTATTGGAGTTTTAGCTAACACGTGACACTGCTGGGCTGCATGAGCAGAGTTGCGCGATTGTCGATATTATGCCACTTTTTGTAATTTCCTTTTAAAGGATAAGTGCCTATATATATATATATATATATATATATATATATATATATATATATATATATATATATATATATATATATATATATATATATATATATATATATATATATATATATATATATATAAGTAAACCTCTAGAAAAACAAAATAAGATCTCAAAAACAACAATACAGGGAAAAAGAATACATTGCTGGAATGCTGGTACAATTTTAGTGCGGAAAATATAAAAAAAAAAAAATTATTGTTAATTATAGTAATATGATTAAAAGTATTTAGAGACTTTTTATACGTTACTCGTTAAAATAAATGGCTTTCTAGTAAATTTTGTTGTTTTTTTTTAGAATACCCCAAGGGTAGACCGCACCGATGGCAGGACGGGGTCTCGGCCTTCCGGGGAACTACGGGGTTGGACTATTTCCCCCCCTCCGGGGAGGTCTCCGGAACCCCGCTCTTTGGTATTTGGGTGTCATGGGGGTTCCTTCGCCCCTCCCCTACGGGGTATGGAAAACGTCCCCCTGTATTCCCCGTCGGCTCGAAGCCCCTAAATTGCCGTGTAATACCTTTGCAAATAATATATATACTATGTCCCCCCATAGCTCAGCTCCCCCAAAAAAAAGCAAGATTTTTATGTTTTTATTTTTTTTTTTATTTTGTTTACATTTGCCTAACAAAATTTTACAAGGATTCAAAAATGTATTCCTTTTCCCTGTATATTGTAGTTTTTGAGATATGGATTGTGGCTCTTCTAGAGGCTAATGCCATATATATATATACATTAAATAATTAAATTAATCCAATCTATAACTGTTGGTTCACTGAAATCTAAATAGGTTACTACCCTTGAAACTGTTTCGTTATGTAAAAAGAAATACATAATTAAAAGGGCATCAGTGTAATAAACTCTAATATTTGAAAAAAAATATTTGGGAGAAACAGTATACTTCGAGCCACAATGTTTACTAGTACAATAAAAATTAAACTTTTCTCCTACTTTGGTAATTTCACATTCTTTGTGACACTTTCTACAAACCTTTTTATCTAGTATCAAACTAAAATGTTGCAGCATTGCTAACACGATATAATCATTCTCACAAATTTAGAATAAATCCTTCAAATTCATAATTTTCAGAAAAATTGGAACAAAAAATACGTCAACCTCACTAAACACAGTAAAAAAAATTTATGACCTTCAAATTTATATATACAGTAGATATTTGAAAGGTTCCAATAATACTCAATGAATAAAGTCCATCTTTATTCATTAAAAAAATATTTATATATATATATATATATATATATATATATATATATATATATATATATATATATATATATATATGGTAAAGCTGAATATTTCGTCTGACCTTTGATATTCGATATATCGATAAATATCGATATATCGATTCTTGGATATATCGATATATATATATATATATATATATATATATATATATATATATATATATATATATATATATATATATATATATATATATATATATATATATATATATATATATATATATATATATATATATAATAAATCAAATGTCCCAAATGGTTTTGAGATTTATAGAGTACGAATAGATTGTTGCGAATAAATGTCCCAAAAGTACTCATTTTGGGGATTTATTGTTTTTTGGGGTATATCACTAACGAATACCCACGGGTAGTCCGCCCCGATGTCAGGAGTCGGGGTCTCTCGGCCTCTAATTGGACTACGGGGGATAATCCCCCGGGGAGGGTCTCCGGAACCCCTGCTCTTTGGTCTTTGGGTGTCGCGGGGTTCCTGCGGCACCATCCCCTCCGGAAATGTCCTCCGTCCCCCATCGGCTCGAGCCCCCTAAAAAGGGTTAATACCCCATTTTAGGGGGCTCGTTGACTCACTGTGCCGTAAAATTAGGCCTAAACTGCCGTAAAACTAGCCCTATAACTTTTACTGATAGAGGGTTTAGTAGATGCCGAAATATATAAGCACGATATTTTGGATATATTAATGTAAATCATAGGTGTTACCTGCTAAATTTAAATTTATATTTGACCTACAAAATTAAAGAAATGTTTTAAAACATCAGCTATATTATAATATATATATATATATATATATATATATATATATATATATATATATATATATATATATATATATATATATATATATATATATATATATATATATATATATATATATATATATATATATATATATATATATATATATATATATATATATATATATATATATATATATTAATGTAAATCAAGAGGTCTTACCTATTAAATTTAAAAGATTTCCTAATTGACTTTTTGCCTTCAATTTTTGGAAATATTTGATTGATAATGCTGCAAACACTTAAAAACTTAAATAATCAGCAGTTATTATTTTAAACTTCAAATAATTTATAAATATTCCTATTTTAAATTCATTCCTCTAGCACCTCCTACTTCTATAACTTTCAAAATGTTGCAGTACTAATATTTTGCGAAAACAGTATACTTGGAGCTAGGGATGCCCGATATCTAAAAAATATCGATAAATCGATATATCGATATTTAAAAAAATATCATATCGCCTTCGATATTATCGCCAGAAAAATATCGATATTCGATATATCGATATTTCGATATTTTATAATCCGATTATAATTTGATATATTATAATCCAATATATATATATATATATATATATATATATATATATATATATATATATATATATATATATATATATATATATATATATATATATATATATATATATATATATATATATACTATATACTCATATCACTCCAGATGGCGACGCACATAGTTAAAAAACAACGATAGCTACACTAAAATTGAATACATTTTTGGAATCAGGGGCAAAATTTCAGTTATGAAAAGTACAAAATAAATTAAAACTAACATAAAATAAAAAATAAAATAAATAACAAAGTTTTAGGGATGTACGATGTTTTTTATTTTACAACGGCAGAAATGATGTTGTTAACAGATTTATTTGCGTTCTTAAACAATGAGCAATTGTTAGGTATTTTACAGTATTAACTAACTAACTAACTAACTATATATATATATATTTATATATATAAATCTACATATATATTTCATAATAATATATATATATATATATATATATATATATATATATATATATATATATATATATATATATATATATATATATATATATATATATATATAAACTTATCCGATCTCCCGTTCCGTGTGGCCGTTAAGTAACTTTGTCCATATATATATATATATATATATATATATATATATATATATATATATATATATATATATATATATATATATATATATATATATATATATATATATATATATATATATATATATATAGAGAGAGAGAGAGAGAGAGGCTTTAATTTATAAACATGAAGCAGACGTATGTACAGAAGAAAAAATGGTAGAAATGGAAAAAGGATCTTCACTCTTCAGGTCTTCCAACTTTCAAGTTTCCAACTCCAAGAGGTTGAAGATTGAAGTTGTGCTAGAAAGCGTTGATGTTGGATCTTGAGGAACTGGGTGTTTTTAACTTTTTGTGGACGAGTGAATAAATTAAATAAGAAAATCGCGTTTCACTAGAAAATTAAACAACAATCATAAAAATCACCTTTTTTTTGTATTAAAAATGAAAAAATAGCTATTAAGTATTAATGAAGCTAGGAATCTTCAAAATGATTTCTATTTAAGTACAAAATAAATATTGATTCTAACAACGAAATTAATTTAAATTGGATGGTAGACAACCGGGTGCTTTAAAAACTACGTTTGAAGCGTCTTTTTAATGGGGACGTGGATGGCCTAGTGGTTAGAGCATCCGGTTGTTGTTAACTCAGCAACGCGGAGTCCAACGTTCGAATCCCGCTGACGAAGAGTAAAATCTTCTGTGACTCATTCATTTATATGGGGGCCAGGCCTTTGAGTACTCAGCATTTATGGGATGAGAAAACCGGGTGCTTTAAAAACTACGTTTGAAGCGTCTTTTTATGGGGACGTGGATGGCCTAGTGGTTAGAGCATCCGGTTGTTGTTAACTCAGCAACGCGGAGTCCAACGTTCGAATCCCGCTGACGAAGAGTAAAATCTTCTGTGACTCATTCATTTATATGGGGGCCAGGCCTTTGAGTACTCAGCATTTATGGGATGAGAAAACCGGGTGCTTTAAAAACTACGTTTGAAGCGTTCTTTTTTGGGACGTGGATGGCCTAGTGGTTAGAGCATCGGTTGTTGTTAGCTCAGCAGCGCGGAGTCAACGTTCGAATCCGCTGACGAAGTAAAATCTTCTGGCTGACTCATTCATTTTATAATGAATGAGTCACAGAAGGCGGCAGGGTCAGGCGATTGAACTTCCGCGTTGCTGGTGGCGTGCTCTAACCCGCTGGGCGCTCCGTCAAAAGACGCTTCAAGAGCACCAGTTTCGCACCCGGTTTCTCATCCGCTGCTGGTACTGGGCTATTGCTATAGTAGATGAGTCTGAAGGCCCCGCTCTTCGTCAGCAGTTCAGGCGCGTTGAACTCCGCGTTGCTGGTTAACTGGCCGGATGCTCAACCCGTCAGCTGGGCAGCCAGTTTTTAAAGCACCCAGCCTCTGAAGTCTGGATCTTAAGAAAATCTATTAAATTTTAGTATTAAAAAATGAAACCAATACAGTAAGTTCGAACTGGATGCCAGACGACTTATCATAAGAAAAGCTTTAGTGATTTACCCCCAAATACTAACTTTTAGTAATGGCTGTTATAAAATCGTTAATTTAGTTAATTACATATTTAAGCAAAACAATCGTAATCGCCAGTAGATGATTAAACTAGTCGGTACTCGGTATGTTAACTGTAAACCAGCTCACAGGAGTCCTGTTCCGGTATTAGATTTCTGCAAGGATTATCTTCGTCCA
>JABUQX010141940.1:5000-15000 GCA_015478945.1 Trachelipus rathkii
TGCGATCAAACAAATAACAAGAAAGAATATTAAAAAAGAAAAACATCAACCATTTTATACACTTCCCTTATATTAATTAATGGCTTATATATGCTGAATTTATGTTTAACAATACTGAATTTGATCTCTCGCTGTATATATATGATATATATATATATACATATATAGTATATAAATAGAGTATAGAAAGAGATAGGTATATAAATAAATATATTATATATATATATATAAATATATATATATATATATATATATATATATATATATATATATATATATACGTATGTGTGTGAAGATAATTCTATTAGTGTAATTAAATGTTTTAACATTTTATGAATATTTTATTTATTTTAAATATTTAAAAAAAAAAGTTTAAAAAATTTATTAACATCAAGTTTACAAATCTTTTTTCAGAATAACTTTTTAAATTAGTTTTTTATTCTTTTTCTTCCTCTAAAAAAAGTTTTTGACTGAAGTTTCTCTCACATGCATGCAGACACACACACACACACACACACACACACACACACACACACACACACACACACACACACACACGTATTTATGCAACAATATATACACATTCTTACACACACACAGGCATATAATATATTATACCCTTTTATAAACCAATTTTAACTTGTTTGTTATTTGTTGTTGTCGTATTCTGCAAGTTTCCCGCGCAAAAAGTTTATCAAAAATGGCGCGTAAAATTTAATCAGATAAAAAGAATAGAAATAACTCTAATTAGTAGCTCCGCAAGTTTTTAATTGGAAATACTTTTCAAATTTTATTTTATTTATTTATTTATTTTTTTTTTTTTGTCCTTTTTCTCGTTCATTTTAAGCAGTTTTAAATTAGCATGCTTTAATTTAATACAATATAGTTAAAAATGCAATATATATATATAGTAGTTATAGAGCATATATATATATAATATATATGTATATATATATATGTTATATATATTATTATTATATATATATATATATATGTATATATATATATATACATATATATTATAGGAGAAGTTCATTTTATAGACCTTTTAATGGTACTTCAGCACTCCAGTAATAGGTACTTCTGACATAACAGATTCTCTAGCATAGGATTTGTCACACTTAGGTTAGGTTCTTACATATATATACATTAACATATATTATTATATATATTATTATTATATATATATATATATATATATACATATGATATATAGTATACATGCTACATTTATCGTAAAGGTAATTACTCTTAAATACTTTAGCTAAAAAAAACATTTTTTAACCTAAAGAATACCCCAAGGGGTAAACCGCAGAGATAAACAGGAGTCGGGGGTCTCTGGCTTTCCATGGAACGATAGGACTATTTCCTCTGCCCTTTTTGTCGCCTCGAACCCCTACTTTGCCATGTACCTTTTGACAAATAATATATATATAGTATATAGTATATATAGCAGTATATATATATATATATATATATATATATATATATATATATATATATATATATATATATATATATATATATATATATATATATATATATATAAACAAATATATACCAAACTTAAATAAAACAAAGGCCTAAACTAGAAAATTTATTTATGTTCCATAGAGATACCCTGTACTATTTTTTGGGGGTAACGAGTACCGTAAAAAAGGTCAATAATAAACAAAAAAAATTACCTTTAATTCTCTTGCTGTTTTGCTATGGCGTCGAAAAACGAGGCAGATTCGTAACAATTTATAATTAAGAACTTATAACAACTAATTAACAACTTTTCTTACACTTATTTATACTTTTTTTTATTTAGTATTACCACTTTTATTTGTAAATACGCTAATAATTTTATATCAATTTTCTTATAACAAAACCAGCATTGAGACTTAAAACCAACGACACCCTCCCCAAAGAAGTTCCAAATTAGCACTGAAAGAAATTATAATTCAGCATTGGTTAATGTCGGTAAAAATTTTCTTCCGCAGCGTAAAGAAGACCTACAAGTAGCTTACTATTTTTTTGAATTATATCAAAATATTATTTCCCTATAATTTTTACATTAATTTTTATATTTAATTTCATTTATAATAAGTTAAAATTAAAAATTTACTTTAGATCAAAAGGTCAATAGCTATACTTTGTTCATATATATATATATATAAGACAAAGAGAACAATGTATAAGAATATATATATACCTAAGTATTATATATATATATATATATATATATATATATATATATATATATTCCTAAATGGATAAAACTAATACGATACACATTTTATGATACACATACGATTTTATGATACGAGGGAAAAATCAGAAATAAGAAATTTTATTTATTTTAAACTAAAATTTGTGAAGTTTCATAAAGTCAATTTTGTGGACTTTTCCTTACCTGCCTTAAATGAGATTTATTTTTTTCATTTTAAAAATTATTTTTCTTGTAGACAAATTATTTTTTCATTAGGTATATATTGTTATATGAAAAAAATAAAACATAACATAGGTGATGCACATCAGGGTTGGCGTGACATACATGGCAGACTGCTCCGCCGAAGCCTGCTCTGCGGCGCAGCGCGAGAGGTGCCATCATCACTTTACTCGCTGCACGATTGTTATTATATATATATAGTTATATATATATATATATATATATATATATATATATATAAAGAATATATATTGATATAAGATATATATATATATATATATATATATATATATAAAGATATATATATATATTTATATATATATATATATATATATATATATATTAAACTTTTTAACCTCAACATAAACTATATTACATATTCTTTTTATTTAATGGGAAAATTGAGAAAAATTCGCAAAATCCCACAAATTAAAATATTAAATAATCTAAAAACCTATTTATCTTTTTATAATCCACTTTTTTAGGGAATACTGGTCCTATGTATATATATATATATATATATATATATATATATATATATATATATATATATATATATATATATATATATATATGTATTTATATATATTTAAACGGAGCTTTGTTCGTATGTACGTATAGCTGAAATGCGTGACGTCATACTGTGACGTGGGTTTGCGTAACTGACGTATGTCTGACGTCACACTGCGTATGTTAAGTGTATGTGGATATATATATATATATATATATATATATATATATATATATATATATATATATATATATATATATATATATATATATATATATATATATATATATATTGGTATGTTCGCATTGTGTTTGAAAATCTGGCAATATATGGGAATATATATATGAAACTAGCAACATGGCAGTTTAATAAATAAACTATGCTAAATAATATTAGATTTAGTTTGAAGGTATCGTCTTTATGTTAACATGTCTATAAAAGTGCGTGTATAAATGACTTATAATGTCAATTTTGTCTATAAATGAATTAATTGGTGACGAAAGTACTTTATTGGCTTTTCTGCAATATAACAAGTTAATCGTAGAAACAAAAACATGTATACACTGTGATATTCGATGTGAGTTAACTAAACAAGGACAGAAATATAACTTTTATTGTAAAGGATGCAAATCGTATTTTTCTGCTACTGAAAAAAATTCCTGGCTTGCTATTTTTTAGGTTGTCACTAATTCCTAAGAGAGGAAGGAAAAGAGAAAATCTAGTCGGCTATTTAGCAAAATTTCAATTTCTCAAAAAGTATACAAGAGATCAACGTTTTGAAATTTTTTTTGAAGCCGTACAAAAATTTCAAATTTGTTGAAGATATATATATATATATATATATATATATATATATATATATATCTATGTATATATATATATATATACTTATATATATACTGCTCATATATGCGCTCTTCTGCTGCTATATATATATATGGCTTAATTTTACATTTCGGCACAGTGGATCAGTAAAGGTTTTAAGGCAGAGTGAGTCAACGAGCCCCCTAAAATGGAGTATTTACCCTTTGAGAGAGCAAGATGGGGACGAAGAGGGGGACGATTCCTTTGCCCGGAGGAGATGGTCGGAGAACCGCGACACTTAAGACCAGAGCGGGGGTTCAGGGCCATCCCCGAGGAGAGGGATTGGTCGATCCCCCCGTAGTCCACCTAGAGGCCGAGAGACTCCCTCCTGTCATCGGGGCGGGTTACCCGTGGGTATTTCGTTAGTGATATACCCCAAAAAACAATAAATCCCAAAAAATGAGTACTTTTGGGACATTTATTCACAACAATCTATTCGTACTCTATAAATCTCAAAACCATTTGGGACATTTGATTTACTATATATATATATATATAAATATATATATATATATATATATATATATATACATATATATATATATATAATATATTATTATATAACATAACTACTATATATATATATATATATATATATATATAATAACTCTAATTAATCTGCTATATGCTCATCTTGATTTACTCTATATATATATATATATATATATATATTTCTGACTACAAGCGTAATGTACGCAACTTCTGACGTCACAGTCAAACGTGACCCATGAAGAGTCTGACGTTGGACTATGACGTCACGCGCTTCAGGTATATCTACATACGAACGAAGCTCCTTTGGAATGTAAATCTTTCCCATATATATATATATATATATATATATATATATATATATATTTATATTTTATTTTATTATTTTCTTAATTAAATTGATAGCAGTTATTGTTCTTATATTTATTTTATAAAATTATATGCTATATGTGTCATCCCAATTTGACTTAACCTAACTTAACTTACTAGTATAAAAACTTCTGAAAAATTAAATACAAAAGATTGGAAAAGAAAATTAGTTATAAACTTCGAGATTAATAAAAAACTATTTTAAAGGAATTCAAGATAGAATACAAAAAACTAAATCTTTGAACTATAAAAAAGTAAATCAGTTATAAAAATAATCAGTTTATTGTTGGTGTAGTTACACGCGCCAACATATATATATATATATATATATATATATATATATATAGATGTAGACCTTACCAACTACATATGTTTGTTCTTTTATGGTACTACCTCGCATAATAACAGTAGTGGGGCCGGACCCGCAGTAAGAGTGGTGCAAGCAAAACTACGTACTATGTACTAATATATATTAAGTGTGCAATAACACTAACTATAAAACAATGATAGAAAGGGAAATTTACACAATGTTTACCTTTAAATATATATATTTAGTACATACACAGTATGATTTTAATTGAAAAAGAAAAAAAGAAATATAAAAATTTTAAATAAATATATTTTGTTTTGAGGATGCCACTTTGCGTCCGACCATTTTGCAATGGAGTTATTTTTGCGAGAATCTGCTTTTAAATCTACAAACAATCGTCTTCGCTTTGCAGACGGTGATAGTGATGTAGTTGGTGTAGAATCTGAAGTTGATGGCAGGCCAGACGTTTCAGTGGAAGGTTGCGATGGTGCTCTATTGAAGAATGACAACAAAGAAGTCTGTCTCATAGAGTGCCTCTTCTTCTCGAGTAGAAGTTGCTTATAACATGCAATGGCATTTGTTATGACAGCATTAACTTTGACGATCTTTCAAAGTTTGGATCTATTTTTTTCAAAGGCCGCCATTGTATTTTCTGCAAGCCAAGAATTTTTAATTTGGGAATTGTAATTTCTTGAAATGGCTGGACTTTTAATCAGTCCAGTATACAGAAAATTGCGAGATAGATGGAGAATGCACAAAGACTGTAAACAGACTGACCGCATGCATCGCAATACGCTGCAAAGCAGTTTGGCGATAGCGTCTGTTCGTTCGTGCGTGCGTTTCCTTCCGCACAACACTGAGTAGTTAAGAGCGCCGTTATTGCGAAACGCCGGTAAACAAGTAGAAGTAATTGATAAATATATATATATATATATATATATATATATATATATATATATATATATATATATATATAAAATAAAGTATAAACATAATATTTATAATATATAATATATATATATATATATATACTCTCACATCTCAATATTTTATATATATATATATATATATATATATATATATATATATATATATATATATATATATATATATATATATATATATCAGTGGCGACTCCAGTATCTCTCTCTCTCTCGCTCTCTCTCTCTATATATATATATATATATATATATATATATATATATATATATATATCTATATATATATATATATATATATATATATATATATATATATATATATATATATATATATATAACTCATATATACAGTTGTCTACCACTTTTTGAACGGAGCCCTGTTATTCAAGAAGGAGGTGTTTGCACATCCGTTGTTCATCAACTAACGCAAACTACGCAGATGAGCACAGACTCAGCTTTAAAGTGAGAGAGATTAAATTCGGCAGGAATTCCCATAGAACTTAGAGGTGGCAGAAAGAAGGAAGCACCACCAGAGAACAAGCCTGGAGTTATAATATCAACACAAAACTCATGCTACGACCCCTTGTGCTACGAAGGCGTCGTAAATGTGGTGGTACGCGAGTGAAAGCTTCCTCGAGCACCTGCCGCTGCGGTACCTATAGAAAGAGATAAAGCACCAACGCATCGCGCCGCAAAGATAGAGAGGGTCAAGTGAACTGGAAAGTACAGGAGAGCAGTTTATAAGCCTTTGACTCGACCCTGTCAAAAAGACGGGTGAAAAACCAGAGCCCCACCCCCAGATATGAGAGCAGTACTCTATACAAGGGCGTATGAGGCCCTTGTATAGCTGGAACAACTGAGAAGAGGAAAAAAGTCTCACAGTCTAAACAGAACTCACAGTTTCTTTGAGGCCGCCTAGCAATCGTTGTGATGTGAGGTTTCCAAAGACATTTTTTTTGTTTATGTTAAGGCAAGGATGTTTATATTGTCAGCAGGAGGGAGCAGAGAACCGTCAGAAAGATAGGACAGTTAGAAGGTCTTACATAGAAGGAGATTTGTGAAATTGGGTTTTTAAACAATTGAATTTCACAAGGTTGCGACGACCCCACCCGAAAATTCTATCCAGGTCAGCGAGAATAGAATCGGAAAGGTTAAGACGAGAGGCAATTCTAGAAGTAAGGGGAACCCAGGAGGTGAAATAGTTGAAGAAGGGTCATCGGCATACAGGCGGATAGAGTTAGATGTTAGATTTGTCATAAATGAAAAGTAGGAATAAATGAGATAAGACAGAACCCTGAGGAACACCACTATTGAAAGAAAAGAAGAAAAGTCGCCCCATCAACAACAACTAGCTATTTGAAAGAAAACTAGACATAAGCAAGCAAAGAGAAGGAGGAAAAGCAAAGGAGGGGGAGAACTTGGAGAGCAGTGACGCGTGCCATACCCAGGTCAAATGCTTTGGATATGTCAGGCGCCACCACACCAAGTCTCCCCGTAGTTCCTTAGGGCGGAAAACCATAAATCAGTTAGATAGGACAGTATATCAGACCTCGAACGCCAATAGCACTGGCGATCGGAAAGAAAGTAATGAGACTCCCAGATGATCTAAATGAGGATTAGTGGGGTTTCAAAGATCTTAGATAGAATACAAGTGAGAGCTATAGGGTGATAGTTAGAAGGATCCAGGCAGCGGCTTCCTTTTGAATAGGTTGGACATGTGCGTTCTTCCAACACTGAGGGAAAGTATTAGTATTGATACGGGACAGAGGGAAGAAGATATTTAAAAACAAACCCATCGCGACACCATCCACCTGCTGATATATTTTATTATTAAATATATATATATTTTTCTAAATTTATATATATACCTATATATATATATATATATATATATATATATATATATATATGTCAGCGTCTGTTATAGCCGTCATATGTATCTTAAAAATTATTAATGATAGCTACAGGGAAAAGGAATACATTGCTTGAATGCTGGTCCAAAGTTTGCCCTGAAAATGAAAAAAAAAATTATATCTCAAAAACTACAGCAGCTACCGGGAAAAGGAATACTTGTCTCTATTGAAATTTCACATAAGAAAATAAAAAAATAAAATAAAAAAGGTAAATTTCCTCAATAAAATTATTGTTATTAATTATAGTAATATGATTGAAGGCCTATTTAGAGACCTTTTATTGGTTTCTCGTTAAAATAAATAGACTTTCTATTAGATTTTGCACGGCACACTAGGGGCTCGAGCCGACGGGGAACATAAGGGGGGACGTTTTCCATACCGCAGGGGAGGGGCGGAGGAACCCCGCGACACCCAAATAATACCAGAGCGGGGTTCGGAGACCCTCCCGGAGGGAGTCGTAGTTCCCCGGAAGGTGAGACCGACTCCTGCCATCGGTGCGGTACATACCCTTGGGGTATTCTTTAGTAAAAACCAAATTTAATAGAAAGTCTATTTATTTAACAATGAATGGCTCTGTATTGCTATTAACAATAAGCTTTTTATTATTTTTTTACGGCCTCTTATATGTGAACTATCTTTCACTTTAATACATTTTTTATTTTTTTTAGTTTTTATTTTTTAAATTTGGACCAGCATTCCAGCAATGTATTCCGTTTTATTGTAGCATTAATAGTTTTTAAGATACATATGACGTGAAACGCCCCGACTCTCTTCTTCTTTGCACTATACTAACCATATATATATATATACTCACCACACTGCTATATGCACACGTTCTAGACATTTACCATATATATATATATATATATATATATACTATATATATATATATATATATATATATATATATATATATATATATATATATTTTTTTTATATATTAAATAAGTTCTTCCTTCTAAACCGTTTTCTTTTTCTAACGTTTTCTGTAGTTCGATTCCAGGATAACTTTAATATTTAAAATCAATCTAAATTCACAGATGCCGTCTCCGCCATCCGATATGGGCATGAACTGCCGCCATTTTTAATGGGTTAAAAGCGTTATTTAATAGCAGTTATTCTTACCTTTTTCGTTTTATTATGTAATAATTTTATTTATTTGACCAACTTTCAAAAAAATAAGAGAATTTTAACGTAACATCACGAAATTTGCAAAAATAGATCGTTTCGCATAATGTTGGCGTGCTACGAGGCACGAAGGTAGCACAGTGCAAGGGAGTCGCCTCTGATATATATATATATATACTATATATATATATATATATATATCTTCTACCACCTATATATATATATATATATATATATATATATCAGTAGTGGAAACTCTACAGGAGGGTAGGCAGAGTAGGCAACGCCTACTTGCCTTTAGTGAACCAAAAAAAATATATATATATATAGCATATATATATATATATATATATATATATATATATATGCCATATATATATATACTATATATATATATATATATATATATATATATATCTTATTTCTTTATATATATATATATATACTATATATATATATATATATATATATATATATATATATATATATATATATAATTTCGTTCGAAGGCGACCTGTTGAGCGGCCTCTCAAATTTCAACTCGATTTCCTTTTTTAATATTAACGATCAGCGGGAACTATTACATTTCCGAGTTAAAAAAATAATTCCGTTTTCTTTAGCTCTAGGCAACTCTGTATTTGCCTTCTGACTCTTGTAGCAGTCATTTTTTTTTTAAATCCCAATTTAAATTACATTAGCAAGAAATAATAATAATATAATAATATTAATTAACTAATTAGTTAATTTTATGCTAACTTGATCATCTCTTATACCGACTTATTTAATTTATAATTTCATATTATTTTTATTAATCATTATATGTGTTTTTAATAATATTGAGTTATTAGATTTATAAACACGGGTATATTGGATTCGTATTCGATTTAATTTTCATTAAAAAATTCTTTTCTGAGTGTTGTAGGCCATATTAAAATTCAAACATGTAAGAATATGTGTAATACAGTCAGTGATTTATATATGAAACCATTCAAAAAGGAAGAAAATTTGATCTTTATAAATAAATGTAAGTACCAAAAATAT
>JABUQX010141941.1:0-5000 GCA_015478945.1 Trachelipus rathkii
CAAATAATTGGTTAACGTATCGACTTCTCACAATTCTGCTGAAAATCTTGTAGGACTCTGGTCTTCCGCCACTTCATATATATATATATATATATATATATATATATATAATATATATATATATATATATATATATATATATATATAACATATAACGCTGTAACTTATGCTGCGCTATAACCAACCTTGTAACCCATATGCTGCTGCTGCTATATATATATATATATATGTATATATATATACTGCTCATATATATCAAAATTTTTGGTGGCTTGAAACTCTTAATTTTAATTTTATTAAAGATAATAAGAAATAATAAAGCAAAGCAAATCATATAACATATATATATATATATATATATATATATATATATATATGTATAATAACTATCTTTATATATGTATATATATATATATATATATATATATAACATATATATAGCAATAACCTTATATATATGTTGCTTAATATAACTCTTATATATGTATATGCTGCTCTTTATTTCTTTACTGCTATGCTATAACATATGTATGTATATATATATATATGTATATATATATATATATATATATGCCTCTTTGATATATAACTTAATATATATATATATATATATGTATATATGTATATATGTGTAACTGCTGATAATTAATAACAATATATGTATAATAACTAACCCAACAATAATAAATATATGCTGCTGTTATAACTAACTATAACCTTCGCGCCATAACGCCATATCATACGCGCCAGCCATATAGCCAACCAGTATATATTATATGTAATATATGCATAACAATATATATATGTAACTGCTAATATATATATAACATACAACTGACCCGTTCGGTGCGATGTTTCTCCGATTTTAGCTGGGAAGGAAAAAAATCAGTGGAGGGGAGAAAACAAAATTTACATTTACTGTAAAGAAAATAGTGTAATAATTTATAATTTTTAAGTAAGATTGGTTAGTTAGTAATAAGAAAGTGAAGCAGAAGTAAATAATTAAGTAAGTAAGGTTATTTAAGTTGCGTTAGGTATTATAGATTAGGTATATATATATAACATATATATATATATATATATATATATATATATATATATATATATATATATATATATATATATATATGCTCTTTCTACTCTCTATATTTTTTTATATACTCTTATATATATATATATATATATATTGTTCGTGAAGATTTCTTAAGAAAACGTAGTGACTGCTGAAATCACAAAAGGAGGATCTCTATCGGAGGCAATACTATAAAAAAAAAAAAATTGAAATAAATAGTGAATTTCTGATTGGACAACCATGGGATAGTGCAGCAGCAATGATGAAAAGTTGCATTTTCGTTGCTGCTCACATACATGTGGAGTACAACACACTACAAACTTTGTTGACACGAAGTAAAAACAACTGGTGACTGAAGAGCTGTTAATAGGCCAAAAGGCGGACAACTATATTAATAGGAGAAGTAAATAGGAAAGATTTTTCCAGATTACAAAATGTGTAAAAAACTCAAAAGTGACGATGGATAGTTGATGGAAATTTACGATGGATTGACGATGGATGCTTTAAAATATACAGACATTTATGCAAACAAAGCTCCGGTATTTACTTTCAGAAGTAATAGCAAAAGTTGAGTCATTTTCCAATTATAAATTTAATTATCCATTAATTGAAGAATCAAGTTTTTCTTGGGGGCAATTAAGACATCGCTTCAGTTTATTATCTAGCTATTTCACATTCGAAGTTCTTAAATATATATATATATATATATATATATATATATATATATATACTATATATATATATATATATATATATATATATATATATATATATATATATATACTATATATACATAACATATATATATATATAATAACACATATATATATAACTGCTGCTCTTAACTTAACCAACCCATATATATATATATATACTATATACCTATATAATATATATATATATATATAATATCCTATAATATATGACGCGTTATCATAACTAATTGTTTTGAAAATATTTTTGACCAATCACATACTTGGAATTTGAGTCATATATCAAAAGCGGCTTTATGATTATTTACCAAATTTTTTTTTTCAGTATTTAAAATGGTTCATTGTGGTTCGGACCTTTGTCTTGTGAAGACGCGTTAAAAAGTTAAACGAACTGAATTTCGAATTTTAGTTTGTGATTTCAGTTTTATATTTCCAGCCCCATATTTTTGTGACCAATTCAATGATCAATTAAAACTTTATTATTTAATATATATATATATATATATATATATATATATATATATATATATATATATATATATATATATATATATATATATATATATCTTTCTATAACTATATATATATGCTATATATATATATATATATATATATATATATATATATATATATATATATATATATATAACTATATATATATATATATATATATATATATATATATATATATATAGTATTCCGAGCAAATGTTTATTAAGATGTTGATCTGTGGTATTTTATAGTGACACGTTTTTTTTTTTTTTTTTAATGCGTTCTATTATTTGATGCATTCAAAGTGCATCCAGGCAATGTTCTTTGTAGTAATTAAAACTAAGAAAATTGGCTTAGCAGTTAACAGAGATGGGTTACCAATCTCTCTCTCTCTCTCTCTCTATATATATATATATATATATATATATATATGCTATATATATATATATATATATATATATATATATATATATATATATATATATATATTTCTTCTTATATATATGGATGAAGGTATTTCATTAAAAATGTACCAAAGTTGAATGAGGTTGAGTTCCACGAGTTCATATAAAAAAAAGTTCTTTCAGCATTTGTTCAAATCTATATTAATAAGGGAGTAGGAAATAAAAACTCTTTTACGAAACAGTTTTACATTTCAGATAAACCTAATAATAATAACAATAATAATAATAATAATAATAATAATAATAATAATAATAATAATAATAATAATAATAATAATAATAATAATAATAATAATAATAATATTATAATAATAATAATAATAATAATAATAATAATAATAATAATAATAATAATAATAAATGTCTATAACTTTTAAAATAAATCATGCTAAAAAATAAATTTATTCACCATTCTGGTATAAAACAAAATAACAATAAAAAATAATATTGCTTGCAATGGTTTTGTGGCATGTTTTTCCTTTTCAGTATCAAAATATAATGTTATCGGGCAGAGGGTCCAGTTTTAGGATTGTCATTTGGTTTTGTATTCGGTTTTGTTAAAAGTAAAAAAAAATTCTCTGGAATAAGTTTCTCTGCAATAAATTTTTTGAGTCAATATATTTGTTAAATTTTATTTTGCAGATTAAATTTTCGGAGCCATGAATAATAGCAAGTATAATGAGATTCTTAATGACTTGCATAATATTGACGGAGATTGGGCGCTCGAATGTCATTGGAAAGGAAGAAGTATTGAACCTATTACTCTCAATGCACAGAGAAAGGTTACCAAGAGAATATTTTTCCATCTCCTCCACCTTCAGCGTCAAACTTTGCGTTTGAACAGGAAAATCGTTTTGAATCCTTCTTTGGTGAACTTTCTACTGAAACAAATTTCGAATCGGATAATGAACAATCCATCAGTCTTACAAATTCGATAAATTTTTTCGAACCAACTCCAAAGAGCAATGCAAATACCCAATCCAAACCACCAGAGTCATCGACTAATTTATCGAATGTAAGTCCAGTAATTAAAATTATTTATTTCCTCTTTCTTCTGTTCAAAATTTCAACAATACCATTCTTTAATTTGATATATCATTCAGTTTTCTATAATAATAATAATAATAATAATAATAATAATAATAATAATAATAATAATAATAATAATAATAATAATAATAATAATAATAATAATAATAATAATAATATTATTTTGAAGATATTAATAACTATAATAATAAAGAATAATAAAAATAATAATAATAATAATAATAATAATAATAATAATAATAATAATAATAATAATAATAATAATAATAATAATAATAATAATAATAATAATAATAATAATAATAATAATAATTCACTTGACATGCATGGAAGCAAGATAACTTTTACTTTAAATCATTAAATTTGACAAACTTTACCAGAGAAGAACAAAAATTAAACATAATTGTCAAAGAACATGTTAAGTCAGAAAAAAGTAGTAAATGTAAGAATCTACTACACACCGAGACGAGTATCCTCATAGTTTAGTACCCGTGATCATTGTTCGTTGGATAACAGAAATTATGTTGTGTATCAATCAGTTTAATTGCAAAGAAATAGGATGTAATTCCTCTTATGTGGGATACACAACTATCAATTTAAGAATCCGAATTATGCAACACAGGTATAAACCCAGTAAAATATGGGAGCATTACACGACGGGGCACAAATCCCCTCCTACAGTTGAAATTGCTATAGTTGTTTTAAAAGCTTATTTCAAGTTGGCAATTTCAACTATCTTCGTATAACAGAATCACTGTTTATTAAAAAACTTAAGCAAGATATCAATGTAAAATTTAATGAAATGAACGATTACTTGAATGGTTTTTGAATATTTGAGTGTTTTTGCATGAACACCAAGTATCCATAATAATAGATGTATTTGCAAAACAATGTAAGCTTTTTTGATTTTTCATCTAAATTATTTTTTAAACTTCGCAATTAATGTAAAATAAATTTATATTTTTTATATATTGAAATTTATTATTTATAAATATTTAGTTAACCGTGATCATTCCTGAAGTATACAGACGAAAATATTGGCTGAACTTGTTTTTCTTTTTCAGACAGTACTTAACAAGTATTAAAAAAAAAGAAAAAAAAAAAATTAAAAAAAAAAAAAAAAAAAAATAATAATAATAATAACAATAATAATTTTATTACAATATAATAACATTGTTTCCTTATTTCACAGAAACCATTAGAGATAAC
>JABUQX010141941.1:10000-15000 GCA_015478945.1 Trachelipus rathkii
GCCAAGCTGGCGGTCTGTTGTAATTAATGTGATAGATGATTTATTAGGTGATGCAGACATTCTGCTGTCAGTTAGACAAGTTTGAATTTGATTGATGTATTTTTGGGTCAGAAAAATTGTTGTGTTTAGGTTCTGGTGTGTGGTGGTTATGGTGATATGTGCGTAGGTTGTTATATTTGTCTGGTGTGTTTGTGGTTTTCGTAGGTCGACTGTAAATAAGTTGAATAAGGTGGGGCATGGATTGCTCCTTGAGGTACGCCATTTTTGATATTTACCGTAAGTGATTTCTTATTGTTGATCTGTATTTGGGCTGTCCTCCCTGATAGGAAGTTGGGTAATTTAAAGAAATTTAAATAATTGGGGATATTTGATTGTATTATTTTGTGGATTAAATTGTGCCTTGGAACTATCAAAGGCTTTTGTTTATGTCGGTGCTTTACAGTGAAGATTATTTGATATTGGGGACCTGAGGTTTTTAAAATATTTATTATTGGTTGAATGATTTTGTGAGAGCAGTTAGTGGTTGAGTGGTTTTGCTGAAAACCATGTTGAAACGTTTGTTTAGGGATGTCTTGTTTTATTATGTTTAGTATGAGCTTTTCTAGTGTGGATAGTGGTGAGATTTGACGAAAAGAGGAGAGGTTTGAAGGGTCTTTTCCTGGTTTTAGTTTTGGAATAATAATTTCTCTTTTCCAGATGTAGGGAATAAAATTTAGTTTAATGGAGCAGTTGTAAATGTGTGCTAAATGGGTTAGTGCGGTATTACCTAAAGGCTTAAGATGTATATTTGAGATGTTGTCAGGTTCGATTGCTGGTGAGTTTTTAAGGGTCTTTATGATGTTTTTCATGTAATTTAGTGTTATTTCTACTATTTGGTGGGGATTAATTTTTATTTTCTTAAGGGATTTGTTTATTTTCCTTTTTTCTGCGTGGGTCAGTTTATGAGTTCTTATTACATTTTTGTCAAGTACAAGTACCCAGAATTGTTAAATACAAGTAATCTAAATTTGATTTCAGAAGTACATGTACCCTAGAATTGTTCAAGTACAAGTACTCTAAAATTTGTTCAAGTACAAGTACAAGTACATGGTATCAAGTTCAAGTTCAAGTACAAGTACAAATTACTTTATTATAATATATATATATATATATATATATAGCAATATATATATCTTTTTTATATATATATATATATAACAACTAATATATATATATATATAATAATATTATATATATATATGTGCTGCTAACTAACATATCGTTCTAGACTTTAGCCTATATATATATACCGTATATGTATACATACGATCATCATCATCATCTCCTATCTTCTCTCCCCAAGACTGGGGGTAAGGTGCGCAACATGCACCGGAAACAGAAAAGTAGTAGAAGAATATGAAGCAAGTCGAGAAGAAAGCACAGCTTTACCACCTCTTTAATACCTTTTATGGGAACTCGTCGCAGTCAGAAAATCCACCCTAGAGTTTCACGGGACCGCGATGGACCCTAGCTATGGTATCTAATCAATGTGGGGTTCATCCCTTGGCCCAGGTGGGCTACAACAATACCCCCTCACAAAACCCCTTTGTGCAACTTTCTTCTCTCCTCTGCCAAACTCAAATTTCTCTCCTCCAGGCATTTCTTTACTGACTCAATCCACTTTTTCTTCGGTCTCCCAGCCAGTCGATTCCCAGCACACTCACCACTATACATCCGTTTAACCAACCGACTATCATCCATCCTTAACACATGACCAAACCATCTCAACGTACTTTCATTTATTCTCTCATTTACCCTTTTCTTCATACCACGTAACTCTAATACGTTCATTCCTCATTTTATCAATTCTTCTCACACCTAACACTTCCCTAAGATTATCCATCTGAACACATTGTACTTTAGATCTATACCTCTTATTCTAGACCATAGTCTCACTACTATACATTAACACAGGTATAACAACATACCCTCATGTGCAAGACCTAGCGCACTCAAGACTTAGTCCCTTTACTTCCACCAAGGATTTAATTGCACCAACCACCTTCCTGCCATTCACAACTTTCCTACAACAATCTGCATCATCCATCATCCATCATCCAATATATATCCTAAATATTTAAACTCAGACACTTTTTCTAGCTGCTCACCATCTAACATAACCACACCGAGGACTGTCCTCACTCACAACCATAACCTTACTCTTATCTACGTTTACTTTCAAATCCCTCCTTTTACACACCCTGCCAAATCTCTCTACCAATTCTCTCAAACTCTCTTCAGATTCGCCACACAAAACCAAATCATCCTCTTAAAATAGGTCATGGTTCACACTGAAATTTTGAATTTGAATTCCCTGACTTTCCCTGACTATCCTTGACCAAATCCGCAAAAATTTCCTGACTTCAGCGTGTTCGTTATTTTTGGCGCATAAAATATCTATTAATCATTATTGCAGCCTATTTACTCAGTTCATATATTAAATTATTGAAAATTTACTTTAGAAATTGTTCATCATCATCATTTCAATTTTTTTTTTTTTTTTTTTTTTTTATATCGGTTTACCTTCCCCATAGCCGTCCTACGCACTCCTTTTTTATTTTTTTCCCAAAAGTAAACAGTTTTATTTATACAAAAAGAAAATAAATTAAAGCTTACATTAATAGCCTTGGATAAATAACGTCCACTGTGATCACATAAGTTCTAAATGGGGAGATTTAGATTAACTTTTTCTTCTCGAGCATCTGAATTTTTGATTTTATAGCGTCTTCTTCTGTCAAAACTTTCAGTTTTAACATATTTCTCTGCTCTTCAAGTTTATTGATCTGTATGGATAATTTTCTTTTTTTCAACTTTTTATTCTCTTTCTTCTTTTTGGTTCTGTTTTGACTCTTTGAGATGTTCTTCATATCTCCTATCTCCTTTGACTTGCAAACTTCCAACCCCATGTGTTTGTGGGACATGGCATTTAAGTTGGTCATGACCCACAAAATTTTCCCCAACTCAGGGGAAATATATTATATATATATATATATATATATATATACTAATAACATCTATATATATATAACTTATATATATAATTAAAGAGAAAATTATGGAAATTACATCTTCAATTTGGACATGGGCATTGGAATAGGATATTACAACTTATGAAGGATGCCTACAAAGATGATATGATATCGAGTGAAGGGACAATTTAAAACCGCTATATTTAAAGGAAAGTAGGGAAATATTAAATTAAACTAAGTTAAAATCAACTGCACTGACGTTTCGCCATACATTTCATGATGGCCTCTCAGAGTTAACTCCTCTGAGGAGGCCATCATGAAATTGGGCTGTGACGTTATATTCTTATTTTAATTTAATGACCCTATTTTCCTTAAACCTAGTGGGTTTTAGAACAGTTTTATATATGCTAGTAACAATATAACCCATAATATATATGTAATAACTTATATATATATATAACATATAACATATATATATATATAACTGTAACAATCAATAGCAATATATATATATAGCAATAATAGCCTATAAATGCCAATAACCAGCCTTAGCAGCATACTTATACATAACATAGCAACTTCTTTGCTATATACTGCTGTATATATATATATGTAACATATATATATATATATATATATATGTATATATATATATAACATATAATAATATATATATATATATATATATATATATATATATATATATATATATATATATATATATATATATATATATATATATATATATATATAATATATATATATAATAATTTAATCATATATATATATATATATATATATATAATATATATATTATGAAATATATATAGCAATAATAATAACTAATAATAATAACTACTTCTTTATATATCTTATATATATCTTGTAACAATATATATATATATATAATAATAATAACATATATATCTAATATATATATATCTTATTAATTTTCATATGAAAATAGTTTTCTCTTTAATGGTTTGACCAGATTTAAGGTCTAAGTTTTACAACCACAAATTAAATCAGTATACAAATATCAAAAATAAATAAATATATTTTATCAGGCCCTCCAAATTCAAGAGAAAATGAAACCCCCTTCCCCAACTATCCCTATATATAACACGCCTACTCCCTCACTGTCTCGTCGGCTCTTTCATAGACAAATAAATAAATAAGAAAATAACTTTGCATAATTTCTGAGTGAGGTAAACATTGAAACGAAATAATTATTAATACCTTTCTTCCTTTATTCTGTTTTTATTCTTTATGATTACTTTTTATCCACTGACGCTCTCCTTTTACCCAAAATTTGCTTAAGTTTTCGAGCACAGTTATAAAGACAATCAATGTCATGGGAGGTTAACATTTATCTTATTCCAAAAATGAAATTTGATATCTAATTTAGACTCTGGTGTTTAAAAAATATTATACATTTAGACGAAAAAGTTCTGAGATAATTTATTTGTCAATATTTTCTAAAGATTTTGCAAATGTATTTCAGGAACGATGACCGACTCAATTTAAAATCATTAAAAGATGAAAAACTTTATCCGTCCACATGTCTCTACTCAAACTCTTCGAATACTTCAAGTATGAGTCCTAATGCCAGTCTCTGCACAAAATCGCAGAATATTACAAATCTTGGTGCTTCTACAAGTCACAATTCGAATTCGTCGGATGTTAGAAATGTTATAAATCTGAATGCCTCTACCAGCAGTTCTGTTGAATACGTGCAGCAAAGTGAGTATTCTCATCAAAGAGACCAACATCACTTAAAATATGAATTGTTATTGTTTTTTTTTCTTAGGAGTAATGTGTTTTAATATTAATTTTAATTAAAAAAAATCCTATATAATTTCATTTACTTGTAAAAATTTGAAAATTTGAAAACAAATTTATTATAAAATTTAGTAATAAAATATTTGCAAATACTACTACTACTACTACTACTACTACTACTACTACTACTACTAATAATAATACTACTAC
>JABUQX010141941.1:20000-43264 GCA_015478945.1 Trachelipus rathkii
TTTCTTTCGCTTTGCTTACTCTTGTCTAGTTTTCTTTCAGATCTTTCCATTTCAACTCTTGTTGATGGAGCAACCTCTTTCTCCTTTCTTATTAATTGTGGTCTTCCTCTAACTTTATTCCTACTTTTCATCAACGATCTTCTTAGCTGGACTTCTAACTCTGCTCACTCTTATACCGATGACTCAACTCTCCATTCCTCCACTCATTTCAAATGTGCTCCCTCATTTGTATATAGAGTATAGAGTTGCTTCTCGTCTACAATTTTCCGATTCAATTCTTGCCAACGTGGTCGGAATTTGTCAGTGAGGTAGCCGCAATCTTGTAAAATTCAACTTTTTAAAAACTCAACTTCTTTATTATTCTTATTCTAACTTATTCTAAAACATCTCCCAACTTTCCTATCCCCTTCGACGGCTCTATTTCCTCACCTGAAAACAATATAAACATTCTTGGACTGAACATAAATAGGGAATTGTCTTGGAGACCTCATATCACATCGGTTGCTAAAATGGCTTCAAAGAATCCGGGAGCTCTGTTCAGATTGCGTGAATTTTTTCTTCTGCTCAGTTACTTCAGTTATATAATGGTCTTATTCGCCCCTGTATGAAATACTGTTATCACTTTTGAGGTGGATCTGGTCCCATCCTCCTTTTAGATAATGTTGAGGCTAAGACTAAAAGACTTATAAACTGTCCAATGCTTTCTGAATCCGTTGACCCTCTTTCTTTGAGACGTGATATTGGCGTCCTATCTCTTTCCTATAGGTATTGCAACGGCAAGTGCTCGAGAGAATTGACATCTCGCATTCCTTCACCACTGCGTCGCCATCGTAACACAAGAGGTACTCTCACATAAATATTGTGTGAATATTGGAGACTCAAGGATCACTCGTTGTGGTGCCTCCTTATTTCCAGTCATCTGTTTGGTGGAACTCCTTGCCTTCATCTATTTTTCCAGTAGTATTCAATCTTCCTCTTTTTATGTCCCGCGTCTGCGCCCACCTGAGGGAATTGCCTTAGACAAGGGGCTGGATGGGTTTACTTTCCTTTAATTTTTTTTTTTTTTGCCCCTCCTTTTCAAAAGGGCCCTGCCCGTGAGTGGTGGCATCGTTATTAATATATATATATATATATATATATATATATATATATATATAACTTATAATATATATATATATATATATATATATGCACTCACTCTCTATATATATATATATATATCTTTCTTTTGAAAGGTTGTAAATATTTTTATTTATATATATGGAAATATATTTCTTTCTTAATAAGAAATTTTTTTCTCTAACTTTGTATATATATATATTCTTCAACTACCTTTTTCTCAATGGTCGCCGTCCTATGTGTGGCTCGCCTAAAATTTTTAAATTCTTAATTTGCTGCTCGAGATAGAGTAAAGGTTGGGCACCACTGATTTAGAGTATAGGGATGCTGAACTAAAAGAGTTTCAGGTCTGCCAGATAATAAATGAATATTTTTGTAAGCAACTTATTTTTTCCTGCTTTTCAGTTCTGTCATTGCATGAGCTTTGCAATAAAATTTTTCTATGCACTATATCCTTTTCATTTGTTTTAGTTTTTTCTTTTTATTTAGTAATCATTTTATTATTTAACTTTTTATTAATTTTTAAATTATCAAAATTAATTCATTTGACCTTTATTTAACTGAAAGAGAAAATGGAAATCTTGAGCCCTTCATATATATCAAATATTTTCTCAGCAGCATAGATTTAAGCTTGCATCATATATATATATATATATAACTAATAGTAATATATATATATATATAACAATAATACATATACAACTAAATATGTTAATAATATATATATATATATATATATATATATATATATATGCTGCTGTGTTAATTAATTATACCTTGCTTATGTATAGCCAATAATGCCAACAACAATATATATATATATGTAATATACCTATGCATACATATAACATACTATATAGCATATATGTAGCAATATAACTGCTATATGTAATATAACCAGCCAGCAATAGCAATATGTAACAGCAGCCATACATGCCAGCTCTTCAACTGCCTCAACTGCTATATATGGTAATAGTAGCGCAAAGGTTCACCCCTGATTTTATAAAAATCACAGGATATATAAAAAATAATAATGTAGAATAAAGAAAAAAAAACAAACATTGACGGTTTTTCTTTAGCAAAAAGTATTTGCAACCTCTCAAATTATTTAAAACTCCATAGACTTTTCATTTTTATCCGTTAAGGTTGGAATGCCATTTCAAGGCCCTCTGGATTCCAAGGTTAGCAGTAAGTTTTTGTTAGGTATACACAGAGAGAATCTATGTATACTTAACTCGTATATAACCTGAAGACGAGCACGAGGCCACTAATTTTTTATAAGAAAGCCTATGGGATAATTTTAAACTTTGCGGGGGCTGCATGGCACTTTCCACAAAGACTTAAATCATTTCGTTTTTTTATGCTTCATTGTTATTTTTTAGAGTATATCCTGTATTTAAATCAAATTTTTATAATAAAATTCTATAGGAGTTTTTAACAACTTTGAGAGGCTGTAACTTTTTTTCCTAAAAGAGACCGCCACGTTTTGTTTTTATTCCTTCATTATTATTTTTAGAGTATATCCTGTGGTTTTTATAAAAATCGAGGGTGAAGCCCCTCTGCGCTTCTATTACCATATATATATATATGATATATATATATATATATATATAATATATATATATATATATATATATATATATATATATATATATATATATATATATCTTTTTTAACCAATATTTCTGTATAAATAATAATAATATATGCATACAGGGATAAATTTAAAACATAACTTTTTTAACACCTTTAACTCCTTTTTACATATCTAACATATGCTTATTTTATTGTAATTTATATATATATAATATATATATATATATATATATATATATATATATATATATATATATATATATATATATATATATATATATGCTCTATCTTTACATAATATATATATATAACAAATAACATATATATATATATATATATATATATATATATATAACCAACGATAATTTATATATATATTTATATCTTACCTATATATATATATATATATATATATATATATATATATATATCTTATATATATATATATATTACAGCAAGAAAGCGCAAACCAAAGGATGTCCCAGGAGTAAATACACAAGTGAAAAAAGCAAAAAGGTAAGAAGTGAAAGTTAAAGGAAAGAGAGTTAACTTTTAATGAACATAAAATTTTCTCGTCTTGGAAGAATCTTCGCGACGTACGAAAATTAACTTGTTCATTTAACCTTGTCTTGAAGAATCTTCAAGAAGTTTAATGAATTCTTCGTCGTAATAGAACTCAACGATGTTTTTTAAATTAATTTTTTTTAATTAGAATTTCTATATACAGTATCGATATTATATATGTATATATATATAATAACATATATATATATATCTATATACTTATATAACTGCTATATATATATATATATATATATATATATATATATATATATATATATATATAGCAACTATATAATATATCTTAACTCATATACTATATATATAATTTTTTTATCTTTTTTTAAGTTAACACTACAGCTCACCGGGCAAAGCCCCTAATCTAGGAGGATGTACTTAATTTACATCTGAATAAGAAGAAGCTAAGCCTAATTAGAGGAATATGGTCACATTCTTTATTTATTTACTTCTATAAGGCCAATATATATATATATATATATATATATATATATATATATATATATATATATATATATATATATATATATATATATATATATATATATATATATATATATAATATATATATATATATATACAAACTATACACTATATATATATATATATATACTATATATATATATACTTTGAGTATATATATATATATATATATATACTCTTAACAACACTTTCATATACTATATATATATATATATATATAATATATATATATATATATATATATATATATAACTATACTCTTACTCTATATATATATATATATATATATGGTAAACTTGCCAAAGCACCCGCATGATAGCGTAAAAGTACCAAAGGACACAGCATAAATATATATCGAGCGTTAGCACAAATGCAAAAACGAAAACGCCTTATATACAAAAATTTAATTGTACAAGAAGTTGAATTTTTTGCTCTGGCAACAAAACTTTAGCGAATGAAAAACGAAGAGAAAGTACCCTTCCCCCAAAATCTCTCAGATATGACCAACCCCCCAAGATTCTCCTTCGATGCTAAGCGAAGACATGATTTCGTTTCGGCAAGTGAAATTTTTTTTTTTATATTTATTTTTTTTTTTAAACAGAAAGATACCGGGTAATCAGCAAAAGATGAGTAGTCGGGGTATCTCGGTAACCGGGGACGACGGGGGGGACTTCATCCCCACTTTGTCCCTCCGAGGGTCCCCGCCCCCCAAAAAAACTAAAAAAAAATCCCATTTCCAGCCCCATACAAATTTCATACGCTCATTCCAAATATGTTATTAGTTTTTCTTACATTTTTATATCATGGATTTCGGTATATCTATGCAGTGCCTGGCTGGAATTTGGTTATCCTTAACGCTTGTAATAACCAGCGCGCTATACATATAACTGCATATATATATAAGTGTGTATATAATATATATATATATATATATATATAATATATATATATATATATATACTGCTACTCTGCTGCTATATATATATTGGAGAATTCGAGAAAGATGTCTCTAGCTTGAGGTATGTTTGATGCATAATATACGAGTATTTATTCATTTTAGGAGTCAAAAAATATAACTAGTTGTTTTCTTTAATATTTTCTTTAAATTCTCTAAAATTTATCGAAATTATTGTTGGTGGTGTCATAATTATAAACTTTTATATGGACATATCTCTAATCACTTCCAGTTTCCACAATAATACTAAAGTCATAAACTTTTAGTCGTACTTTTTAAACTCTTAGTTATGTGTGTGTGTGTGTGTGTGTTATTATTATTATTATTATTATTATTATTATTATTATTATTATTATTATTATTATTATTATTATTATTATTATTATTATTATTATTATTATTATTATTATTATTATTAGAAGGATTAGTATTTAGTAAAGCACGATTTCAAACTTGCTGACGTGACTCTATATTGAAATAAATTATCGTAGCTCAATAAGAACTAAAGATGAATAAATTTAAATTCTAAAGTGAATCATTTAAACATTTTTGAGGCAATACCAACTAATAAATTAGTTGCATATATTGAAGTTCATTGGTTTCTCAGTAATTATCAACAAAGTTTTTAGATGAAACATACCATGCTTAACAAATTTGCTAGAATTCTTTAATATGTTAAAAAGTGGTGTAGATAACTATAGGGTTAGATGGTTTAAACCAATTAATCTAAACCAATAGTTTAAACTATTAAAAAAACAATTTAAAAAAATAATTGTTTGTTCCATTTTTAAGCATTTTTATTTTCATACTCTAGTTCCTATCTGTAAAAAGTTCAAAACATATATATATATATATATATATATATATATATCCTTAACTAATATATCTCACTAACTATATATAACTAACATATATATATATAATATATATATATATATATATATAACCTTAATATAATATATATATATATTTAACAATATATATATATTTGTATATACTATTTATATTATATATATATATATATATATATAGCATAAATATATATGCTGTATATATAGCTCATATGTTTGCTGCTGCTGCTATATAACACTGCCTCTTAACTCATAGCTTATGCTCTCTGCTATATATATACTGCTGCTCTATATATATATATCACATCTACTAATATAAAATTCCATAATTTGGTGAGGTGCGTAGCTACACTTGAAACAGAAAAATAGAAGAACAACATGAAGTAAGAGTGGAAAGAAGCCCCGCCCCCCTCCTCCCGTTCCATCCTCTTTATATCATAAGTGAGAACTCGCATCGAAGTCAGAAATAATATATATATGTATATATATATATATATATAGCCAACCTTATATATGCCTTAATGCTCTTTGCTGCTGCTGCTGCCATAACGCGCCTTAGCGCCTTAACCATATATATGTATATATATATATACTTTTATCTTTGCCCTTCTTATCGCTGCTTGGCATATATATATATATATATATATAATCAGTATAAAACGTTGACGAGAGATACCACAGTGAGGGTCCGTCGGTGTCTGAGTGAGAGCCTCAAGGGTGGATTTTGATCTAGAACGTTTCTCACTGGGGTATAAAGGGGACGGTTCTTTCGACTTGCGTCATGTTCACCTACTTTTCTGTTCCAGTTACCACACCTGCTAATATCTGAGGAGAGAGGACGACATGACAACATATATATATATATATATATATATATATATATATAACAATAACACCTATATATATATAACTTATATATAAGTGCTGCTGTATATATATATATATATATATAGCAACAACGCCAACATATATACCAAAAACTTCAAATGAATCACTTTTGAATTCTGTGATGTTGGAGTTCCAAGATTTTTAATAACATTTTTTTTTTTTTTTTGTAACTTTTAATACAAAATAATAAAAAAAAATAAAAAAATTTGAAATTGTAGCAAGTGAAGCTACGTTTCCCGATGGAGTCAGCTAACTCATTTAAGGCTAATTGGGTTGTGCTAGTGCCATATCCGCTGTTTGTGTTTATTTTATTTACCAATGTTGTGTTTTATTAATGTCTAATTATATGATTTTTTATTTTTTTTATTTTTTTTTATTGTATTAGGTCATTTATTGTTTATTATTATATATTTTTATTAGGTACTAATGTTTGCTTTGTATTTATTTTATAACATTTTTATTTTTTATCAATCAGTGATTTATTTAGTGTCTATTTTTTATATTTTGTTTTATTTAATGTTTAAGTTTTTTATATTATTCAAATTAATTTTTTATTAAGTATTATATTAAGTTTTTAGTTTTTTTTTTTATATATATTTATATATATATATATATATATATATATATATATATATATATATATATATATATATATATATATATAAGATATAGCATATATATATACTTGTGCTTCTTCTGTGCTATATATATATATATATATATATATATAACTCAACTATATATATATATATATATATATATATATATATATATATATATATATATATATATCATTGAATTTACTTTTTTACTTTCGGGTTTAATTTATTTTATAAAGCGGTTTGCAATGGCGAGGTCACGTGCTCGGGGGGGGGGGAGTTGGCGTAGGAAAGTACTTTCTGTAGTCTTTGCTAATGTCCGTGGCCTTTGTATTAATCATGAATCTGTTGAACACCACCTTTCTACATTTCACCCTAATATTTTACTTTTATCCGAAACAGAGCTAACCAGGGATTCCTTTCCTTCTCTAATAACTTAAACACCTCTAACTATGACGTATTTTACAATTTCCGACTAAATGATGGAGTCTGTGCCTATAAAATTATAATTACTCCTGTAACACGTCTTTAAAACCTTGAATCTCCTAATTTCTATGTTCTTTAGATTCAAATTTGTCTTCCTACTACTGCCACTATCTTGTGATCCTGTTACTGTTCTCCTAATGAAACAAATTTTCTGGTTCTTTTTAAATATCTTAGCACTTTTCACGAGACTGTTACTTCTTCTCATCCAAATGCTAAGGTCCTCTACTTAGGGGACTTCAACGTATACCACACTAAGTGGTTGGCCTCCTCTCAAATTGATACAGGTGTGAAGGAGACCAAAACATTCAGTATTCTCAATGATCTGCAACAGTTGATTAATGAACCTACACACATCCCAGACCGTCCTAACAAATTCTTGAACACACTTAACTTATGCTTCACCATTTCTCCTTAGAGACCGTCCCCCCCCCACTATCTGTAACTCTGATCACAATTTTATAGCTCTTAGGTACAACACTTTATGTCAAGCAGCTCCTCACTACAATAAACTAACTTTCTGTCACCTCAATCTGGCTAATTGGATGTATTGCATCGCTATTTTGCAAACTAGCGTTGGAATGAATCATGTTTTGTTTCGGAGGACGCCTCTATGTCTGCTGAAAAGGTAGGGGCCATGATCACCGATGGGATGAGCAGGTTCATTACATCTTCAACTAAAACATTTTCTCCTCAAAATCCATGATTCGATGGCTCTTGTTCTCGTGTCATCCAGGGGGGTGACATTGCGTATCAGGTGTGGGAAAACTCTTGTTCTCCTATCGCCTTATCTAATTTCCATTCTGCCCGGAATCGTTGCAGGGATATTATTCGACAGGCCAAGCGTGCTTAATTACATGAAAAGGAAGTGCGCTGTCCTCCTTGGTTCTCCTATAGATAAAATTTGTGTCCTTTTGCCAAAAATCTCTAATAATTTCTGTAAATCTGCTATTCCCCCTCTTATCTGTTCTGACGGCTCTGTTGCTAAAACTCCTTTTTTTCATCTAATTCCACTCTGGATGATTCTGGCTCCCCTCTTCCTACTCTTTCCCCTTTTAGGTGTCCCATGTCTTTACCTATCATTATCCATGATTGGGCGTATGGGATTCTGAGTTTAATGTACCCCATGAAAGCCATTGGCCCGGATGGCATTCCTCCCGTGTTTTGAGGGAGCGTGCTTCTGAGTTGGCTCCTATCCTCGTTCAACTCTACAACTCTACTCTCTATGCCTTAATACTAATACTTTTCTTCATTGCTGGAAGCTCTCTTATATTCAGCCGATCCCGAAAAAGGGTAGGTTTAAAATCTTTTAAACTCTCCTTAACTCTCATTTCCTGGATCATCTGAAATCTCATTCCCTTTTTTCAGATCATCAGTTTGGATTTCGGCACTCGAGGTCAACTGGTGACATACTTTCCTATCTCAATGATCTATGGTCTTCTGCCCTTAGGGACTATGGAGAGTCTCGTGTAGTAGCATTTCATATATCTAAGGCTTTAGACCAGGTATGGCACGCTTCACTACTATCTAAGCTACCTTTATTTGTATTTCCTCCTCTTTGCTTGCTCATGTCTAGTTTTATTTAAGATCGTTCCATTTCGGCTTTTGTTGATGGAGCGACCTCTTCCTCTTTTCTTATTAATTTTGGTGTTACTCAAGGTACTGTTCTATTTCCAACTTTACTCTTACATTTCATCAACGATCTTCTTAGATGCGCTTCTAATTTTGTTCACTCTTATGCCGATAACTCTACTCTTTATTCTTATGCTCATTTCAAATCTACTCCATCTTTTGCATCTAGAGTTGCCTCTCGTATACAGTTTTCAGATTCATTTCTTGCCGATCTGGTCGGAATTTTCCAGTGGGGTAACCGCAATCTTTTTAAGTTCAACTCTTTAAAAATTCTACGTCTCCACATCTCCATCTCAAAAATACTTCCAAACTTTTCTATCCCCTTCGTCGGCTCTAGCGTCTCACCTGTAAATATAAATATTCTTGGACTGAACATAAATAACCAATTTTCTCGGAATCCGCACTTATATGCTGCTTTCTCACTCCCTTGCCATTCTTTCTCTGCGACGTGATTTTGGCTCCCTATCTCTTTTCTATAGGTATTACAACGGCAGTGGCTCTATGGAATTTACCTCTCGTATTCCTCCACCACTTTGTCTCACTTGCAACACAAGAGATGTCTTGCTCTCACATGAATATTATGTGAATATTGGAGACTCAAGGATCGTTCGTTGTGGTACCCCTTCTTTTCAGCCACATCTGATTTGTGGAACTCCTTGCCTTCATCTGTTTTTCCTGCTGTATTCAATCATTCTCTCTTTAAGGCCCACGTCTGCTCCCACCTTAGGAATTTGCGTTAGGCAAGGGTTTGGGTAGGTTTTAATTTCCTTTTGTTTTTTTTTTGGTTTTGTTTTTTTTTTTTGCCCCCTCCTTGAAAAGGGCCCTGCCCTTGATTGTTGGCCCCGTAAAATATATATATATATATATAGAGCAGTGATATATATATTATTAAGGTTATATATGGTTATTAATATAAGAAAGCCCAACAGAAGATCGTTGGATGCATATACATATTATTATATATATATATATGGTTATATATATATATATATATAAATATATTATTAGCAATAAAAAATGTGTTCAATTACATGTTTTTTATTTCCTTTTTTTAAGAAAATTAAATAGTAATTTTACTATTTTAGATACATTTAAAAATGACGATATATTGTTTTAGTTATTGACTTATAAATTTTGATATTTTTAATAAATTAATCAAAAATGGTAATCGTTATATATATATATAAAGAGTTAAAGAAGAGAAGGCATAGCTGCGTTGTGCTATATATATATGGTATGGTATATGAGTTATTGTTGCTACTATATATATATATATATATATATATATATATATATGTTAAGTGTATATATATTATTATTATTATATATATATAGGTTGTTATATATATAGTTAGTTATATATATATATATATATATATGAATATATATGTATATATTATATATATATATATTATATATTATGTTATTATTATGTTACATATTATTATATTATATATATATACATATATATATATTATATTATTGTCTCTTTTATATGATATTATTATTGTTGTTATTATTATTGGTATATTGAAGGTTATTATTATTATATATTACATACAATATATATATACATAGCTAATAGTTGGTTATTATATATATTCATATTACATATTGGTTATTATTGTTATATTATTATTATTATATTATATATATATATATATATATATATATTACATACATACATTACATATATTATTATGTTATTATATTAAAGAAGGAAGAGCAAATTGATAGTGTATATTGAAAGATGCTACATATGGTTATTATTGTTGTGTTATTATTGGTTATTGCTATTATGATAGATACATATTGGTTATTATTATTACTGGTTATTATATATACATATTAAGTTGATATTACATATATTATACATATTATGTTAGCAGCGTATTAAAGCATATATGCAAGTATTATTATTGCTGGTTGTTGTTATATATATATATATATATATATATATATATATTACTATATATATTATTATTATTATTACTATTGAGTATATATATATTACATATTATATATTACATATATAAAGTTATTACATACATATATATATATACATATGCTATATAAACATATTACATATATATATATTATATATAGCAGCAAGTTGTTGTTGTTGTTATATATATATATATATATATATATATATATATATAAGAGTTATATATATATATGTATATATATATATATATATATATATATATATGAAAATTTATGCAAGAATTACTAAAGTATGACATTTACTAGACAAAATTTCTTACTGAAGCAAGTCTTTGGTATGATGTATGAACTACGTCAAACATCTCAGACTCAGAGCTTCAGTTAATTGATTCATCGGAACATTTAAAGATATTTTATCTATCAGTGACAAATGCGCTTAAAATTGCTCTTGATTTACCCGCAACAGCTAACAATATTTAAAGATCCTTTTCTATTCTCAAGAGTGAAAATCTTACTAAGGATTACAATGTGTACTGACTGAAGAACTTTAAGTCTTTGTTCCCAGTTTAAGTGTTCATCGTAAACACGCTGAACAGGCTAGTCAGCAGTTTCGCTGGGTGTGTCAAGAAGTTTGCATTTCAGCCCAGAAGACTAAAGTTTTTTCATATTGACTCAAAAGTCAATACTGATTTTACATTACAACATTACCAGCAATAACGTAGCTTCTCCAGTTCAATCTCCCATAATAAAATTTGGATTTCGTCCCAACAATTCTCCGAAACAAATTTTACAGTATATATAAGTTGAGCAGCAGCAGCATATACAGCAGCAGGCATATGTTGTTATATATATATATATATATATATATATATATATATATATATATATATATAGCAGTATATATATATATATATATATATATATATATATATATATATATATATATATATATGGTCAGCCTCTAGAAGAGCCATACAATCCATATCTCAAAACTACAACAGCTACCAGGAAAAGGAATACATTGCTGGAATGCTGGTCCAATTTTTGTGCGGAAAATGTAAAAAAAAAAAAAAAAAAAAAAAAAAAAAAAAAAAAAAAAAAAAAAAATACAGCGAAAAGAAATACATTTTTGAAATCCTTGTAAAATTTTGGATAGAAAATGTAAAAATAAAAATAAAAATTATTGTTAATAATTATAGTAATATGATTAGAAGGCCTATTTAGAGACCTTTTATTGGTTTCTTCGTTAAAATAAATAGACTTTCTATTAAATTTTGCTTTTTTTTTTTAACTAAAGAATACCCCAAGGGTATACCGCACCGATGGCAGGGTCGGTCCCGGGCCTGGAACTACGGGTAGACTAATCTCACTCTGGAGGGTCTCCGAACCCCGCTCTTGGTATTTGGGTGTCGGTGGGGGTTCCTCCGCCTCACTACGTGGGGTATGGAAAACGTCCCCTCTGTGTTCTCGTCGGCTCGAGCCCCTAAATTGCCTTGTAATACCTACAAATAATATATATATACTCTGTCCCAGTTAATTCCCCAAAAAAATAGCCAATTTTTATGTTTAATTTTTTATTTATTTCTTTTTTTACATTTCCCGAACCAAAATTTTACAAGGATTCCAAAATGTATTTTCATTTTGCTGTAGCTTTTGTAGTTTTCGAGATAATTTTTTTTTTTTTTTTTTTTTTTACAGTTTCGGTAAAATTTTGCCAGGATTCCAGCAATGTATTCCTTTTCCGGTAGCTGTTGTAGTTTTGGAGATATGGATTGTGGCTCTTCTTAGAGGCTAAGCCCATACATACATATACATTATTAAGAAAGAGTTGAAATAAGATACATTATTACATATATGCATATATATATTATTATATATATATATATATTACATATATATTATTATATATATATATATATATATATATATTATTGCGTTAAGATTATTGATATTTATCACACTATTTATTATATCATGATATTTTATATATATATATATATATATATATATATATATATATATATATATATATATATATATATATATATATATATATAGTAGTATTTGGTGCTTTTGAGCTCCATCACCCTTTTCGATATGAAGGAATAGAGTTATAGGTCTGAAACTTGGAATATAATCTATATATGGGATAAGGCCGAATCCGTGTAAATTTCAAGTCTGTAGGATGCATATAGAGGGGGGCCACCCCCGAGGGTGGCTACGGCGATCTGGCTTACGCGCGCATTGGCAGCTTCCGAGCGGGTGAGTTTAAGCCTAACGAGCGTTTGGGCAACCGACCACCTGGAGGTCAAACAGACCGAAGGTCTGTTTGACCGACAGACACAGACTGAGCGCGCGTGCGCATACACAAACACATTATTATTATTATTATTATTATTATTATTATTATTATTATTATTATTATTATTATTATTATTATTATTATTATTATTATTATTATTATTATTATTATTATTACATAATGTAGAAGAAGTTTCCAAAGGAAACACTTCTGAGTTGCTTTTTTAAACCCTTCTGCACCTGCTTCTGCGACTCCGAGTCCGCACTGCACTGCCCCGCACCGCACTGCACCGCACCGCACCGCACCGCACCGCACCGCACCGCACCCCACAGCACCGCGCCGTAGCGCTCCGTCGAAGAAATTGAGATCACGGAGTGATCTCAATTTCGAGTCGACTTCAGCTCAGTCCTCGGGTCCATCTCCGTACCGCATCGCACCGCACCGCACAGCGCCGTAGCGCTCCGCTTTCGACTCATCCTCTGGAGTTTTTATTATTATTATTATTATTATTATTATTATTATTATTATTATTATTATTATTATTATTATTATTTATTATTATTATTATTATTTTTTGTTATTATTTCCACCGCGGTTGCTTCTTCGCATCCAGTTCTAAGTCCAATATATATATCTACAAGGGTTAGGGTTATCGTATCGTGATAAAATTTGGAGGGGTGTTAGATGGGGATGTAACCTCGTCGTAGACGATGTTACGTCCCCGTGGGTCTCCGAAGGGGGACCCCACCCCACCTTTAAAAATTAAATTGATCGTATAAAGCTGAAATTTGGTGAGCGGATTCAGAGTTGAATTTCTAGAAATACTTGGTATGTGAATCTGATGAGTTGGCCCAGCACCGGTGCTGGAGCCCTTGCGGTGCTTAGTTAATAAACAGTCGTATAACAACAATGCTGGTGTCTTTATATATGTTTAGTAGAACTCGAATATGATGGTTATAAGTTCGTATAGGTGCTCCAGGACCCCCATTGTGGGGTCCTGACTGAAAAGAGCACAGAGTGCAAACAAAGAAGGAAGGAAGAAGGATGAAAGATGAATGAGGAAGGAAAAGAATGAGGAAGGTGGAAGAAGAATGAGGAAGGAGGAGTAGGAGTTAACAGCTGCACCGGTGCTGGCTCCGGTGCGGTGCCGATTTATTAAATATTTGTGTAATGATGCAATATTGGTGTCCTTTTATGTTATCGGGTCTGTAGATTTCGAAAATAATGGTTTCAGAACCATCAATAAATAAAAATAAATATATAACAACAACAACAAATAAATTTTCTTTATTCTTTTTAGTGTTTATAATCTCTTGCCAAATTCTTACGTTTCTTACACCCCTAAAGCAGTAAATCACAAAATCAAACCATCATCCAGCCAGCATCCAACCCCCCTCCTACCACCTGTGGATCTATTGATCTATTGATTAAGGTCACATTTTGAGTATCATTTTTTGGGATAAACATGCCAGCATAAAAATCAAGTTTCTTATACAAACATCAACTGGCCATATGCCGACAACAAAGTTTTCACATTATCAAAGCTACTTAGTAATCATCTGGAACTGGCTAACATAACCCACCACCGAGAAACCTAACATATCTTAAGCAGGAATAAACGGTCAACGTTAACAAAGATCCACACTTAACATCAGTAAAGTAACTAACCTAACATCCAAAAAACGTAACTTATTCACACTTCTTCTTGTCAAGTTCATGTCTCTAACATAACAATGTTAATTTTACATTAACATGGTAATATGTAACAAAAATTTACTATAACCCTGTGTAACTATCATACAGATCGGCGAAAGTATGCTAACGTAACAAAGTTTTCACACTAATAAAGTCAACATAACATTACCAGAACTAAGAATATAATGTACAAAGGCAAACCAGACACATCTTAAGCTAGAATAAATGGTCAACATTAGCAAAGTTTCACACTTAACATCCGTAAAGTAACTAACAATGCGAACAAAGCGCAACTTATTCATACTTTGTCAACCATATCTCCAACATGACAATGTTAATTTTACATTAACATAGTAATATTTAACAAAAAATTTAGCATAACCTTACCTAACCATCATAATACCTAACGGGTAAAGACAAACAAAGTAAAGTTTTTACTCTCTGTAAAGCTAAACTATGAGCATAACAGACTTAACACACATCAACCAGCAGAATAAACAGCTATCATTAACAACTTAGCCAATAAAGCGAACATAAGCGGGAAGTAAAACAAGTTTTCATTTTTTATAACATATAATTTTCATTGAAAAGAGTGTTATATAAAAACATAAGTTTATTTTAAATATATTAATTCATCTGATCAGCGAACATAGGATTCAAGTTGGGTAAGCCATATATATCTCTCTAAAGATTCAACATCCTTTGAAAGGATGTAAGTATAAATGCCTTCAGCTGCACTAAACCATTTTTTGGCATATTTTGATTCAGCAGCACTCATTCTCTCATACAAGAGAGAAGTAAACTCATCCAAGCTGATAGTTATTAACGCATTCCTGTATACTGCATTATACGGGAAACCACATGTTTCGGTGTAAATATCATAGATTACACCATGTGCTATATGTATTAAGTCCTCAAGTATGTCAACATCGTTAAGATGTGATGTTAATTCGTTTTTTATTTTAAGCAACGCTGTAATATTTTCAGATGTTCGAACTGTGAAACCTATACACGTACGCATGAAGGTCACACAATCGATGGGTTTCCAATAGTTGCGTACATCAATGGTTTTAATACCGTCACATGATGAGAACGCAACGTCTATTCTATTATCACCTCTCACATGGTCACCTCGGATAGATATTTCACTACTCATCGATCCATTGGATAACACACCCTTATCCTCTAGCCATGCAGCAACGATGTCGATAAATTTGACTAATCCATCGTGCTACAAACGAATAAAGGCTCATTATTTGAACCTCTGGCTGAATACAAGCACGTATCGGTATCCATCTGGTTGACGATTAAATATAAAAGACACATCGTTGGGAATATAACGAAGCTCCTTGTGAAGATATTAACAACAGGTGTAGAGATGGTGGGAGATGTCATCGTACCAGTACATCGAAAAATGGCCTACTGACGGAAATCGTCGCGTAAACAACCCTTATAGGTAATGAGATTCTTTCTTTCAGCCAATCAGAAGAAAGTAAACAAGAATACAACGCACAAACGAACCACATCAGTTCAAAAGGGTATATATTCTCGTTCGACAACGACAAATAAATAAATAACAATAACAACAACAACAAAATAATAGCAAAAACAACAACAACAACAACAACAACAACAACAACAACAACAACAACAACAACAACAACAACAACAACAACAACAGCAACAATAACATAGTACAAGAATAAGTTCTTTATATACCAACCAACGAATATATGCTAACATAACATTGTTTTCACATTAATAAAGCTAACATAGCATTACCAGAACTAAAATTATATTGTACAATAACAAAATCTAACACACCTTACGCTAGAATAAACAACTAACATTAACAAAGTTCCATACTTAACAGCGGTAAAGTACCTAGCACAGCATACAAAACGTAACCTATTCACTCTTTTTCAAGCATATCTCTAACATATCAATGTTAATTTTACATTAACAAAGGATTTACGTAGCATTTAGAGTATCATACAAAACATTACACAATAGTAAAACCTGGAATATTTTTAGGCTTATCTCTTTTTGGACTACACCCCCCTTTCAGAAAATTTCAACATGAAACATGAAAATGATTTTAAGCTTTATCCATTTGCATAAAGTGATGCAATACTTATTATATTTATTATACAAACTGGTAGGTTGGGCAACGGTGCATCATACAGAGGTGATTTGACAGCACTGTATAGATTAGAGAGCTGAGTTATATATAAATCAGTGAGCTACTCGAAGGGGTATTCTTAATCAAGAGCTCTTACGATCAACACTTTAAGACACATTTCGTTAGATCCTGTTGTATCATTATCCGAGTTTTTTTTTTTCAAATCAATACTTATTCAGCTAAGTAAGATTTTTTTATTATTTAATATATATTCTCATTTAAAAATAACATTGTAACACATCTGGTCAATAATTAATGACACGTAAAGTAATTAAATACATTATCAATTAAGAATAGAGGGAAAATGATATATGCACATGTCTAAAAAAGTGATTCTTTTCCAGAAATGTGTTGAATATACAACCATACATTTGAATAACTATTTATTCCAGGCTAGTCCTTCGAGAATGAATCCCCAGATAAGAAGAGAAAGACCACTATAACAGACATAACGCATATCTCTGTAGAGAAACTTAAAAAGTCAATGGAGAGGCATACATATGAAGTAAAGGTTATTGAGGAAAACTTCTTCCATGGACTGAGAGACCTTGAACCAGCAATGACTTCACTAACAACCATTTCGAATGATGATGATCTTGAAGCATCATTCGAAATGGTTGTTAATGAAGTCATTGATGCTATATTACAAGACTTAGACTATGATAGGATTCGTATGAGGGTTGGAATCAATTTCACTGGCGATGATCAGTCATCTGATCGGAAATACTATGTAAACATCAGTTACAGGGATATACTAGACAATGTGACGATGTTTGAAACTAAGATTTTGGGGCGATGCATTCGAGCCCCAAAATCTTAGTTTCAAACATCGTTACATTAGTAAAGTTCACCTAGAGAAAGATGCTGTAGACCGTGCTTTCAAAGCTGTTGTTCTGTTTAGGAAAATAACTCATGATATCATAAACGCAACTAAGAATATAATATACAAAGGCAAACCTAACATACCTCGCGTATGAATAATCAGCTAACATCCTGAAAATTCCCTACTTATCAAAGGTAAAGTAGCTAATAGCTCGATATGCTCCCACTTTTCTCGCATATCAGCAACAGATAAAGTCGTATCATCTAACAAAATCCCTTAACAAAGTGACCAATCTATCAAAGATACCAACATCTTGAACTATGAATTAACACTATCTTCAACAAAGTGTTACTCGTTTTGAGTATAACATCAATTGAAGTATGAATAAACATAGACATTAATAAAATTCTAGAGCAAACCTAACATTACCCAACAACTTAACCTAAGCTCACGTTTCTAACACATCATCGGTTAACACAGTAATATCTTACAAAAACTCATCATTTCTCTAACAAAGCAGTGTTATTTTCACATTGTTATAGTAATATTTAACATAACGTACCTAACTTACGAATAAACAGTTTTAATTAATCAAGAGTATCTAAAGCAACACATTACCACCCGAGAGAAAACCCAGGGTGGATGCGCCCCTTGAAGGGTATGAATCTTGAGAGGGGGGATACCCCTTATGTCTGTTATAGTGGTCTTTCTCTTCTTATCTGGGGGATTCATTCTCGAAGGACTAGCCTGGAATAAATAGTCATTCAAATGTATGGTTGTATATTCAACACATTTCTGGAAAAGAATCACTTTTTTAGACATGTGCATATATCATTTTCCCTCTATTCTTAATTGATAATGTATTTAATTACTTTACGTGTCATTAATTATTGACCAGATGTGTTACAATGTTATTTTTAAATGAGAATATATATTAAATAATAAAAAAATCTTACTTAGCTGAATAAGTATTGATTTGAAAAAAAAAAACTCGGATAATGATACAACAGGATCTAACGAAATGTGTCTTAAAGTGTTGATCGTAAGAGCTCTTGATTAAGAATACCCCTTCGAGTAGCTCACTGATTTATATATAACTCAGCTCTCTAATCTATACAGTGCTGTCAAATCACCTCTGTATGATGCACCGTTGCCCAACCTACCAGTTTGTATAATAAATATAATAAGTATTGCATCACTTTATGCAAATGGATAAAGCTTAAAATCATTTTCATGTTTCATGTTGAAATTTTCTGAAAGGGGGGGGGTGTAGTCCAAAAAAAGATAAGCCTAAAAATATTCCAGGTTTTACTATTGTGTAATGTTTTGTATGATACTCTAAATGTTACGTAAATCCTTTGTTAATGTAAAATTAACATTGATATGTTAGAGATATGCTTGAAAAAGAGTGAATAGGTTGCGTTTTGTATGCCGTGCTAGGTACTTTATCGCTGTTAAGTATGGAACTTTGTTAATGTTAGTTGTTTATTCGATGCAAGCTGTGTTAGATTTTGTTATTGTACAATATATTCTTAGTTCTGGTAATGCTATGTTAGCTTTATTAATGTGAAAACAATGTTACGTTAGCATATATTCGTTGGTTGGTATATAAAGAACTTATTCTTGTACTATGTTATTGTTGCTGTTGTTGTTGTTGCTGTTGTTGTTGTTGTTGTTGTTGTTGTTGTTGTTGTTGTTGTTGTTGTTGTTGTTGTTGTTGTTTTTGTTGTTGTTGTTATTGTTGTTGTTGTTGTCGTTGTTGTCTAGCGAGAATATATACCCTTTTGAACTGATGTGGTTCGTTTGTGCGTTGTATTCTTGTTTACTTTCTTCTGATTGGCTGAAAGAAAGAATCTCATTACCTATAAGGGTTGTTTACGCATACGATTTCCGTCAGTAGGCCATTTTTTCACTGTACTGGTACGATGACATCTCCCACCATCTCTACACCTGTTGTTGATATCTTCACAAGGAGCTTCGTTATTCCCAATGATGTGTCATTTATATTTAATCGTCAACCAGATGGATACCGATACATTGCTTGTATTCCAGCCAGAGGTTCAAATAATAGACCTTTATTCGTTTGTGCTGATGGATTCATCAAGATTATCGACATCGCTGCTGCATGGCTAGAGGATAAGGGTGTGTTATCCAATGGATCGATGAGTAGTGAAATATCTATCCGAGGTGACCATGTGAGAGGTGATAATAGAATAGACGTGGTGTTCTCGTCGTGTGACAATATTAAAACCATTGATGTACGCAACTATTGGAAACCCATCGATTGTGTGACCTTCATGCGTACGTGTATAGGTTTCACAGTTCGAACATCTGAAAATATTACAGCGTTGCTTAAAATAAAAAACGAATTAACATCACATCTTAACGATGTTGACATACTTTCTGAGGACTTAATACATATAGCACATGGTGTAATCTATGATATTTACACCGAAACATGTGGTTTCCCGTATAATGCAGTATACAGGAATGCATTAATAACTATCAGCTTGGATGAGTTTACTTCTCTCTTGTATGAGAGAATGAGTGCTGCTGAATCAAAATATGCCGAAAAATGGTTTAGTGCAGCTGAAGGCATTTATACTTACATCCTTTCAAAGGATGTTGAATCTTTAGAGAGATATATATATGGCATGGCTTACCCAACTTGGAATCCTATGCTCGCTGATCAGATGAATTAATAAATTTAAAATAAACTTATGTTTTTATATACTTTTCAATGAAAATTATATGTTATAAAAAATGAAACTTGTTTTACTCCGCTTATGTTCGCTTTATTGACTAAGCTGTTAATGATAGCTGTTTATTCTGCTGGTTGATGTGTGTTAAGTCTGTTATCTCATAGTTTAGCTTTACAGAGAGTAAAAACTTTACTTTGTTTGTCTTTACCCGGTAGGTAGTATGATGCTTAGGTAAGGTTATAAACAATTTTGTTAAATATTACTATGTTAATGTAAAAATTAACATTGTCATGTTGGAGATATGGCTGATAAAGTATGAATGGGCTGTGCTTTGTGCATTGTTAGTTACTTTACGGATGTTAAGTGTGAAACTTTGCTAATGTTGACCATTTATTCTTGTTTAAGATGTGTCTGGTTTGCCTTTGTACATTATATTCTTAGTTCTGGTAATGTTATGTTGACTTTATTAGTGTGAAAACTTTGTTACGTTAGCATAATTTCGCCGATCTGTATGATAGTTACACAGGGTTATAGTAAATTTTTGTTACATATTACCATGTTAATGTAAAATTAACATTGTTATGTTAGAGACATGCTTGACAAAGTGTGAATAAGTTACGTTTTTTGGATGTTAGGTTAGTTACTTTACTGATGTTAAGTGTGGATCTTTGTTAACGTTGACCGTTTATTCCTGCTTAAGATGTGTTAGGTTTCTCGTTGGGGGTTATATTCATAGTTCAGATGATACTAAGTAAGCTTTATTAATGTGAAAACTTTGTTACGTCAACATATATTGGCTGATGTTTGTATAAAGAACTTGATTTTATGTTATGTTTATCCAAAAATGATACTCAAAATGTGACCTTAATCAATAGATCAATAGATCACAGATGGTCAGGAGGGAGGTTGGATGCTGGCTGGATGGTGGTTTGATTTAGTGATTTACTGCTTTAGGGTATGTAAAAACGTAAATTTGTAAGTTATAAACATAAAAAGAATAAGAAATTTTATTTATTTATTTATTTATTTATTTATTTTTTATTTCTTGATGGTTCTGAAACCATTATTTTCGAAATCTACAGACCCGATAACATATATAAGGACACCAATATTGCATCATTACACAAATATTTAATCGGCACCGCACCGGAGCCAGCACCGGTGAAGCTGTCAACCTCCTTCTTCCTTCCTCATTCTTTCTTCCTCCTTCCTATTCTTCTTCCAACTTCCTCATTCATCTTTCATCCTTCTTCCTTCTTTGTTTTTTGCACTCTGTGCTCTTTTTTTTCAGTCGGGACCCCCTAATGGGGGTCCTAGACACCCTATACGAACTTATAACCATCACGTATTCGTGAGTTCTACGACCAATAACCCTTTATAAAGACACCAACATTGCTTGTTGCGGCCGACTGTTTATTAACTGCCGCAGGGGGCTCCAGCACCGGTGCTGAGCCAACTCCATCAGATTCACATACCAAGCATTTCTAGAAATTCAACTCTTAATCCTCCTTTCACCAAATTTCAGCTTTATACGATCAATTTACTTTAAAGGCGGGTGGTCCCCTTCGGGGACCCACGGGACGTAACATCGTCTACGACGAGGTTACATCCCCATCTAACACCCCTCCAAATTTTATCACGATACGATAACCCTAACCCTTGTAGATATATATATTGGACTTAGAACTGGATGCGAAGAAGAAACCGCGGTGGAAATAATAACAAAAATAATAATAATAATAAATAATAATAATAATAATAATAATAATAATAATAATAATAATAATAATAATAATAATAATATAATAAAAACTCCAGAGGATGAGTCGAAAGCGGAGCGCTACGGCACGGTGCGGTGCGGTGCGGCACGGAGATGGACCCGAGGGCTGAGCTGAAGTCGACTCGAAATTGAGATCACTCCGTGATCTCAATTTCTTCGACGGAGCGCTACGGCGCGGTGCGCTGCGGAGCGCTACGGCGCGGTGCGGTGCGGTGCGGTGCGGTGCAGTGCAGTGCGGACTCGGAGTCGCTGAAGCAGGCGCAGAAGGGTTTAAAAAACAACTCAGAAGTGTTTCCTTCGGAAACACTTCTTCGATGTAATAATAATAATAATAATGTGTTTGTGTATGCGCACGCGCGCTCAGTCTGTGTCTGTCGGTCAAACAGACCTTCGGTCTGTTTGACCTCCAGGTGGTCGGTCGCCCAAACGCTTGTTAGGCCTAAACTCACCCGCTCGGAAGCTGCCAATGCGGGCGTAGCGGCTACGCTCTCGGGGGTGACCCCCCTCTATATACATCCTACAGACTTGAAATTTACACGGATTCGGCTAACCCATATATAGATTATATTCCAAGTTTCAGACCTATAACTCTATTCCTTCATATCGAAAAGGCTGCCAGAGCTCAACTGGCCTGCAATACTACTATAT
>JABUQX010141942.1:0-2500 GCA_015478945.1 Trachelipus rathkii
ATATATAATATCAGAGGCAACTCCTGCACTCGTGCTACTCGTGCTCAGCACGAGTTAACATTATACAAACGATCAATTTTTGCAAATTTCATAATTATTACATAATTACAAATTGCAAATTGCAAATTATTACATAATAAATATATAAGATTATGCAAAATGAAAACGAAAAATATAAGAATAACTTCTATTAAATAACGCTTTTAACCCGTTAAAAATGGCGGGGCGGCAGCTCAGGCCCAAATCGGATGGCGGGGATCGGACCGTGACTGAATTTAGTACAAAAATTGATAATAAATACTATGTTTATAAAAAATATGCTTAAATACTATACATTATAAAATAATAATTTTATAACAAATAATATTTAATAAAACAAATAAAATAATTTAAAAAAATGCTAAAATACTTAAGAATAAATAATGGAAGGGAAAATATTATAGTTATTATAATTATAACAAAATATTATAAATATTATCGTTAACCATGAATCAACTATAGAAAACGTGTTATAAAAACGTTTAGAAAGAGGGAACTCAAGTATTTGTATATATATATATATATATGTATAACCAACCCAACATATATGTATATGTATATATATATGTATATATATATGGCATAACCAATAGCAGCAGCCAATAGCCAGCCCAGTATGCTCTTTGCTGCTGCTGCTCTTAACCAACCAACCAGCAGCAATATGCTATAGCTGCTATTGCCCTGCTATAGAGAGCGGCACGGTGGTAAAGGGATTGCTGGGTCATACTGAACCATATATAACAGCATATATGCACCCAACCCAGCAACCCACTCAAATAGCAGCAACTAAGCACTTATATAGTATATATATTACTCTAACAACCCAACATATGTAATAATAGCAATATGCCCAACAACAGCTCAACCTTAGTATGCCAATATGCCATGTTTACTAGCATATACCCAGCCATGGTTGTATGCGCGCGTAGCTCATCTTGCCCTGCTGCTCAGCAGCAGCCAGCCAGCCAACCAGCCAGTCAACCAGCCAGCCAGTCAGCCAGATATAGCCAACCTTAACATATATGAAATGAAGTATAATATATATATATATATATAATAGCAACCAACCATTTATAATATCTATATAAATATATATATATATATATATATGCTTTTAACATCATCACTGCTGTCATAACTACTGCTTCTTGCTGCTGTTATATATATATATAAAGCATAGCATAAACACTTCAATTTCTCTATGACATCTACAAGAAATGGTAAATCAAAGCGTATTATTTTAATAATTAAAGTAAGAGAAAAGCAAGCCTCTTAAATGGACGAAACGTTGTCTATGAGAGTCTTGAATTTATGGAACGTCTTCTTGACTCTTAGAAATGAAGGACATCAATTAGCTTTAATAAAGTGTGTGCAATGCAAAGAATCGAATGATTATGAAAATTTATAGAAATAATAATAAAAAGAAAAGGGAAAAAAAGCTTCCTCAAAAGTGCCATTCTATCTTCACTAATTTTGTAGAACTTCTTTTTTTGGATTAAAACTTTAAATTTAAAAATAATAAAGCAAGTTTTAAGAATACTATAAGCGTTCGTAAAACGAAGGTGGAAGAAAGGTAAAGCGGAGAAATAAATATTTTTCTTCTTTATCTATTGGCATAAAATTTGAATTTTAAGAGAACTCTCGGATTTTTATATTCTGGAGGGACTTGGAATTTGTATCTTTTTTATGGGGGAATGTCTTTTCTGTATGTTTTTATTTGAGAATCTTTTGCTTTTTGATAAACTTCAGGGAATGAATATGTAGGTTTTTGAGTGAATTGACTTTTAGTTTGAGGATTACTTTCTTTGCTTTTATCTTGTTTTTATATTCCGTATTTTTTTAAATATTTCTTTATTTATCATGCTGTAGAATTTGTTTTAGCCTTTTTGATTGTTATTCCTAATTTTATTGCTGAATTTATTATTGTTATTAGTTTGAAATTTGCTCTTCGTATCCTTATTATTATAATTGTTTAATTTTTCTTTCTATAGTTATAAGGTCTCTTCCTGCGATAATAATACTTACCAGCTGATTTTACAATTACTGTTGCTAAGAAGATTATTATTTTTTATTCTTAGTCAATTCCATTCTAAAATTATTTTCATAGCATTATTTCCATCGTAGTTGCAAATGAAAAATGTTTTACTCTTATGATTGTTAGTAATATTTTGATATTATTGCTTGTTTATTATGATTTTTATTGACGTTGCTTATATTGTTTAGTCTCCCTTTAGATGTTATGACAGGTAATATAAAATTTTATATTTATATTATTTTATTATTATTATTATTATTATTATTATTATTTTTATTATTATGTGTGTGTGTGTGTGTGTGTGTATTATTATTATTATTATTATTATTTTTATTGTTATTGTTATTGTTATTGTTATTGTTATTGTTATTGTTATTATTATTATTTTTATTATTATTATTATTATTATTATTATTATTATTATTA
>JABUQX010141942.1:12500-17500 GCA_015478945.1 Trachelipus rathkii
AATAATGCAGTATTGTAGGTAAAGATATTTTAGTAATGCAGGATATTTATAAACTATAGTGATGTGTAATAAATTACTCTTTTACAAATAAAGAACTTTAAAAGTGGAAAGACATTTTGGTGAAGTTCACTTTTCTTTTAAAAATAACTGCATATGTGTTAGCTAGGTTTTTGCATTTTATTATAGGGGGTATTTTGTTAATTAAATAAATTTTTAATTATCGTTTGGAATTTTCCTTGTTGCCTCATTTCCAGGATTGCCAACATTTCTCATATGCTCAAATAAAGGATATAGTTCATTAGAAAACTACTCCGTATCAATATAACAAGGTATTGTAGTCTCCCAGCATGGTTTCAGAAAGTATATATATCATGTCAGACAAACCTCTTAGAATTTATAGAATACATTACTGACTGCATTGACCAAGAAGATCCAGTTGTATTATATATTTAGACCTTAGCAAAGCTTTTGATAAGATTGATGAAGAAGTTATTATTTATAGGTGGAGTGAGTACTTGGTTGGATCAAAGAGTGGTTGTGGAATAGAAAATAGTGTGTACAACTGAAATGACAATAAGTCATCATAGGAAATAGTGAAGAATGGTGTCCACTGGGTTTCATTGCTGGAGCCCCTATTATTTTTATATATATATATGTATATATATATATATATACTAATATATGTATATATATATAACATATATATATATATATAGTAATATAACTGTAATATATATATATATAGGAGTATATATATATATATATATAATAACTATATATATATATCATATAATATCTATATGTATATATATATATATATATATATGAAATATATATATAATAATAATAATAATAACAATATATCTACCACTCATATATATATGGCCAATAATAATAATAATATATATATATATAATAATAATAATATATACATGAAATATATATGTATGTAATATATATAATAATAATATATATATATATAATAATATATGTAATAATAATATGTATAACTCAACTCAACTCCCAATAATAATAATAATAATAACATAAATAACAATAATATGTATACGTATAATAATAATAATAATATGCAATAACTTTATATATATATGTATATAATAATAATATAATAATAATAATAATAATAATACATAGCAATAATAATAAGAAGTATGGGAATAATTTGTATATCAATTTATAATTATTATACATAAAGTAATAATTTATCATCATATATATATATACATATAATATACATGTATACATGTAATAATAATAATAATATGTAATAATATATATATATATATATATATATATATATATATATGATTACAACAGGGACTTAAATGTAAGGTTTCTAAGTTTGCAAATGATACCAAAGTGGCTATCTCAGTTAGGAATGGTGAGAAGGATGCATATAGACTCAGAATGATCTTGATAAACTTTGGTGCAGTTCAGATAAATTGGCAAATGAATTTTTTTAATAGTAAAAATGTGTAAGGTTCTTCACCTAGATTACTCAAATAAAAGTTTAACTACGATATGAATGGGGATTGGCTTGAGTCTGTGGACCAAGAAAAAGGTTTAGGTGTGATTATAAGCAGTAATTTGAAAGTAGCTAATCAGTGTTTGGAAGCAAGGAATAAAGCTTATAAGATGCTGGGTATAATAAATCGCAATGTCGTTTACAAGAGCAAGGAAGTTATAGGTAAACTGTAAAGTAGCTATGTTAGGCAAGTATTATAGTTATTTAAAGAAAGAATTAGATATGCTAGATAGAGAGTGCAACGTAGAACAAGAAGAATAATTCCTGGGTTTGAGTGTAAGAGCTATGAGGAGAGGCTGAAGGAGTTAGGAATGTTTTCTGTAGAAGACGATTTCTCAGAGGGGACATGATACTAGTTTACAAAATATTTACATCGATTGATAATACGGAGACCAATAAATTCTTCATAGCAGAGCACGGACGGGAGACCATGAGGTATAGTAAGAAAATTAAGAAGGAAACATGCCATCTTGGTATAAGAAAGCATTCATTCAGCAATAGGGTTGTTAAATTTGAAATGGCTTGTCAAAGGAGGTTATTGAGTGCGACTCAATTGCAACAATTAAAAAAGGATTAGATGGGCATTTGGATAGTTTTGGTATCATCTATTTTATTTTGATTGAGCCAAATTGGCGAGTTTTTAGTTGCAGTAGTTATTACGGTTAAGCTGCATGTTATTACTATAAAGCTATTAAAGCTTGTTGTGTTGTTAGCATGTACTTTATCTATAGTTTTTTTTTATTTTACTTACAGAACTTGTGTACACTATGTAAGTTATTGACTAGGGTACTTTGGGATTTGTATGAAGGTGGTTTAGACTTTGTGAACGTACGTAAGTTATTGACAAGCCTTAGGGTGCTTTGTGAATTTGCATAAACATGTTGTTTGGTGAATGGTCCTATTGGCTTGACTGGGACAGTCTCGATAGGCCATAGTGGCTTCTTACTGTCTTTTTATTTATAATGTTCTAATATATATATATATATATATATATATATATATATATATATATATATATATATATATATATATATATATATATATATATATATATATATATATATATATATATATATATATATATATATATATATATATATATACAGAGACAGAGAGAGATAGATATAGATAAATAGACAGATAGATAGATAGCTAGATAGATAAATAGATTTATAGATAGATAGAGAGATAGATAGATAGATAGATAGATAGATAGATAGATAGATAGATAGATAGATAGATAGATAGACAGATATATGGAATCTATGGATAGATGGATGGATGGATGGATTAACAAAATAAATTTATCTTATTTATAAGTACTATAATAATTTGCTATGAAAATTATTTTTAGAATTTTATTTTTAAAACAGAAAAGTGATGAATGTGAGGAACCAGCTTTTAAAGGCTTTTATATTCATTGCACACACCAGATAATAATATATAATATAATAATAATAATAATAATAATAATATATAATAATAATAATAATAATAATAATAATAAATAATAACTAATATATAATAATAATATAATAATATATATATATATATAATAATAATAATAATATATAATAATAATAATAATAATATATAATATAATATAATAATATAATAATAATAACCTTATAATAATAATAACCAATATATATATATCTTTAATAATAATATATGTATATATACCATTAATAATATATATATATGTAATATATGTATATATAATATATGTATATAATGCTATGTATATGTAATAATAATAATAATAATAATATATAATAATATGTAATTATGTATAATATATATATATAATATATAATATATATATATATAATAATATATATATATATTAATAATAATAATATATAATATGTAATAATATATATATATATATATATATATAATATATATAATATGTATATATATACGGTATATATATATAATAATAACAATAATAATAATATATGTATATGTCTAATACATTTGTTTAATAAGTAATAAAACCATGTAGCTGTAAATATGTATAATAATAATAAATAATAAAAATAATCATATTAATAATATATATATCTATGTATATATATATATATATATATATATATATATATATATATTTATATATATATATATATATATATATATATATATATATATATATATATATATATATATATATATATATATATACTATATATATATATATATATATATATATATATATATATATATATTACAACCGCTCCCAGGAAGGGTCAAGACCCTGTCAGCGGGGCCAGCACTCTTCTGAATCTTCCTCTATCTTCCAAAACTCCATCTTCCCTCAGCTCCTGCATCGACGGCAATCCATGTCTTCTCAATGAGTCCTCCACCGAGCTTTCCCATCTCTTCCTAGGTCTTCCTCTTGGTCTCGTTTCCTCCGGTCTCCACTCCCATCTCTTCTTGGCCACTCTTCCCTCTTGCATTCTCTCCAGATGTCCCCACCACCTCAATCTGGCTGCATCCATCTTATTCAATATAGACTTCACTCCAACCTCTTCTCTTATTCTTTCGTTTCTCTGTCTGTCTCTTCTAGTCTTTCCCATTATCGCTCTCAAAACGTACATCTCCGCCGACTGTATTCTACTATCCTCTCTTGTGGTCGTACTCCATGTCTCTGCTCCATATAGTAAAATCGGTGTTAACACACCTTCAAATATCACCCTTTTCACTTCCACACTCATTTGTCTATCTTTCAGTATGGGATACACTGCTCTTACTGCTCCCCCATACTGAGCTATCCTACTTGTGATCTCTTGTACATTTCCCCCCTCTCTTCCAAATACTCCACCCAAATACTTACATTTCTCCACCATCTTTATCTCAGTCTCCTCCACCTTTATTCTCAACTCTCTCCCTCCTTCTTCTTTACTGACCACCATAATCTCCGTCTTTTCTGTGTTTATAATCAAGCCAGCCTCTCTCAGCCTGTTGGCAAAACTTATCACTACCTCTTTCAACCTGTCTCCCTCTTCGGTCCAGCCCGCCAAGTCATTCGCATAAGCCAAAATATCACCGTCCAAATCTCCGATATCTTCTCTCACCTTCTTTATCACCACATCCAGATACGATACAAACAAATTGGTGACAACACGCTTCCTTGTTTAACACTGTTCTCACCCCGAACCATTCCTTATTCTCAAATTATGTTGCATTACATTTACTATTCCTGTACAAACTCTCCAGAGCTCCTCTCAACTTTCTTACCCACTGCATACTCTCTCTCCAACACTCTCCCACAGTCTCTCTTTAGGCACTGAATCAGCTTTCTTCAGATCTATGAAAGCTATATATGCTCTATTTGTTAAATTCCCATACCTTTTCCAGCAACGTAATTCTCAGAGCGAAAAAGAGATTCGTTGTGCTTCTGTTCTTTCTATATCCGTGCTGCTCTTCCCCCAGCCTTGGCTCTGCTACTATT
>JABUQX010141943.1:0-20000 GCA_015478945.1 Trachelipus rathkii
CAGTGGCCACTTCGTTCAGTTATCAATTTGGGTGTTTTAACCGTTTCCTTTATCGATAAACACTGCATTTTCGTGCATACGCTTCAACATATATATATATATATATATATATATATATATATATATATATATATATATATATATATATATATATACTATATATATATATATATAGAGCCCGGTGGGGTAATTGATGATAGGGCAGTTTTTGGGGTCAAAAGTGATTGTCATATAATATGAAGAAAACTAGATTAAGCTTTGTAATAGGTATATTCTAATAGCCCAACCCTTAAACCATAATATTTGTAAATAACATCTATTTCCATAAACTATGCTTGATATGACATTCATTTTTTTTAATATTATCATTTTTTACCAAAAATTTGTACTTCAGGTATAATGTCTGTTAACATATTGTTACCTTAACATAATTACTTTGCCTTTTTTTTTTACACATTATAAGGACTGAACAGTGAAAAGTATTGACACATTTTGACCAATACCAATACCTGTGGTAAATACCAATACCCTTTGGGAGCCAATACCAATGCCCGTAAAAATGGCCAATACTTACTAATACCAATACTTTGGCACATCCCTATATATATTACTTTAACTATATATATATATATATATATATATATATATATATATATATATATATATATATATATATATATATATATATATATATATATATATATATATATATATATATATATATATATATATATATATATATATATATATATATATATATATATATATATATTCTTTATTCATAAATTCTCTCTCTCTCTCTCTCTTTATCTGATTTACATCCGATATTCCTATCCCCCAAACTCCCAATTCAAAAATAACAAAAATAATAACCTACATAGATGACATAACGATAATCATATCAGACCCCTCTGTACCCACTGCCACAAACCTCACTCAGACTTACTTAAATCACCTAAAAGCTTGGTTATCATTCAACAGAATGTTGGCCTCTGCTGAGAAATCATCTATCACCTTGATCACCACTGACAGATACCAATCATCCCTCCACCCACAAGTAACCTTAAACAGCCCCATCATTCCCCTAAACAAAACACCCAAAATACTCGGAATAACCTTCGACACCCACTTCACCTTTACACCACACATTCAAAACATCATATGTACAGCAAACAAGAAATTAAATGTCCTCCGAACCTTATCCCAACACAGTTTCAGTAATGAAACAACTACACTGTCAACAACATTCAAACAATTCTCAAGATCTACAATCAACTATGGATCTACAGTCTGATATCCACTAACCTCCCCCACTAATAGAAATAAACTACAAAGAATACAATAACAGGCGGCCTAAAAACCACCCCTATCCAGCACCTGCATGAAGAAACAAAAATCCTACCAATTCTGGACCATCTGGATATGATAGGAACCCAGTTTTACTCCAGGATTCTCGACCCATCTCAATCTTGTCATAACTACTTACAAGAACACACAATGCATCGCTTAAAATTCCCTCCCTCTTCTGCAGCCCTGTTATGGCGAATTTTATAGAACTATCCCCCTCCCCCAAATAACACCCCTCTATCAAAACCTATTCACACACATTTCGCGTAACATTACCTGAACAACTACCCAACAATTAGCCTCATAACCCTTCCCTGATATATCCCCTTCACAAGGCACACTAACATGAAAGACACAGATCTCCCTTCCTAGATTGAGATCCGGATATCACCCAAACCTTCAAAATGTAAACATAGATTCCAACCTCATCAAACTCATCTTCACTCTGCCAAAGATGCTTAACTGATCCTGAAGCTGTTGAACACCTACTTCTGAGGTGCCCCATTCACACTCCCTACAGAACACAACACCAGATCACCTCCCTAAGAGACCTATGGCTCCGCCCAGTGGAGGTTGCTAGGTTTCTGGAAATGCTTGGACTCCCCATATAAGAGCCGGGGCAATATATATATATATATATATATATATATATATATATATATATATATATATATATATATATATATATATATATATATATATATATATATATATATATAATGACATACTTTATATTCGTAAATGGAAATTTATTAGAATACATATATAAGAAATAATATCAATACATAGGAAAATGTTAAAAAAAAAAATAATAAATAAATAATTTGCAAGTTGAAAATGCCAAAAGTACTTGCAAGTACTTTGCGAATTTTCAAGTACAAAATGTGCAAGTACAAGTACACTGGGTTTTAGATACTGTAAGTACAAGTACAAATACATAAGTACTAGTACTTGTACTTCAACCCAAGCCTGATAAATATATACTTCATATTGACCTTTATTGTATCTATACAGTTGATTCAGGCCTCTACTATAATTTTATTTTAAATTTTTTCCAGTTTATGCTATGTCCACTTAAAAATAGGCTGCAGTTTTATTTTTTAATTTATGATAGAGATAGAAATTAAAAAAATGGACATTTTTGTTCAAAATCTTCTTATAAACAATGGACTCGAAATGTATGTTGAAAAATTTAAAAATTTTTATTATGTTTAAAAAAAAAAAATATATATTTATCTCTATATTATATATATATATATATATATATATATATATATATATATATATATATATATATATATATATATATATATATATATGTATATATATATATATATATATATATATATATATATATATATATATATATATATATATAAATGTATAAACTATGTATATATATATATATATATATATATATATATTCTGAAAAAATTTTATAAATTCAAAAAATTTTTTCAGAAAAGTTAATTTAAGTTAAGTTTTCTAAGAAAATTCGTTGGGGGCAAGCTTCTGGAATTATGTCAGAAGCTTGCCGCTAAAGAATTTTCTTAAAAAACTAAACTTAACTTAACTTTTTTGAACTTAGAAATTTTTTTTACAGAAAATTTTTCCGGAAAAAAGTCATAGTAAATTGTATTAAAAATAATAATTTATAAATATATATAACATGTATATATATATATATATATATATATATATATATATATATATATATATATATATATATATATATATATATATAATATATATATATATATATATATATATATATATATATATATATATATATATATATATATCTAACAGGAATATTGATTCTTATGTTCATGATGTTCCAGTATGACTTAATATGGTGATAGTGGTAAAAAACAATATTAGGAGGTTGTCTGTGCATCCCTCTGGCCCTAGCACTGTTATACAAATTTTTTAACCTTCTGTTCCCTCATTATCTATTCCATGGCACTTACACACTACACTCTTCACTTCACCAATACTACTAACACCCACACTTCCTGTCCACCTAATGACTTTATTCATCATCACTATACCTCTCATCTTCACTCAATAAATATTCTTTCATAACATTACTTTTAATCATACTTCACTTCACATACTTCTTTAATCTCATCCTCATCTGTTTCACTATCACTAGTCGAAGGCAAATATTCAAACACCCTTTCTCGCCACTCACCATATCTCTCACCTTTTCTACATTTCTTAAACTCTTCCACATCAAACACCACTTCATCATTCATCTTTTTTTACTCCTCCTTCAACTCCCCTGAATCTTTTACCCCCCTATCAACATTACCCTTCACATCTACATTTCTCTTAACCTCAACACAGTCTCTCACTATACTTCATCTCATCCTTTCTACCACTACCGCTACTACCACTACTACTGTCACCACTCCCACTATTACTACTACTATCATCATTCTTCTTCAACTTCTTTTCCATTTTTTCCACTTTTGTTTCTAACACATAACATGAACTCTCCTTTCTTCTATTTTCATTCTTACTCTCTGTTGTGTCTTCTTCATATGCTCTACTCATATCACATATCTCCTAAATCGCCTTCATTATTTCCTCATTCTCTTCTCTATTACTCTTTACTTCTATTGCTACATTATCTACATTACTACCTCTATCTATTCTACGAACTTGACAACCACCATAATTACTATACCCATATCCACCTAAATTTATCCTTCTGCTCATAGTTGGCCTCTTTTCTAACACCATATTTACATGTCTTTGATCAGCCATATATGAATTACAATACTTCACATAAGTGATACTCCTAACCAAATATATCACACCTCTTTATGTAACCTAATCTATTCTGTTTATTTCTAGTGTTCTCACCCTCACTGTATCCCCTAACATACCTTTCATTTTTCATCTGACTCGTACTTAGCTTCCTCTTTTCACTGAAATTACCATAAAATACCCTTTTCTCACTTCTGACTAATACCATATACAAAAGTGTAAAATTGCATTTTTCAAAAATTTGCTAAAAATATTTTTCTTTACATTTTTTATATTTTCGTTATGCTATAACATTTACAAAGCTTTAAATTTGAAAATAAATATTTAAACATGGGTCTAACTTAAATATCTGATTCAACAAAAAAAAAAATAATCATATTTTCCCCCATTTTATATTATATATATATATATATATATATATATATATATATATATATATATATATATATATATATATATATATATATATATATATATGTATATATATATATATATATATATATATATATACCATATATATATATATATATATATATATATATATAAATAGTATTAAATTGTATGAAGATTATTAAATGGAAATTGTAGTTGCTATGGTGCCGTATACCTCATTGCTTTTTTTTTTTTTTTTAAGGCAATGCATTGGTGAAAGTTTGATGCAGTTGGAACCAGCTGAATTAAAAGATTTAGTACCAATAATTGGGCACCTTGCAAAATTAAGATCTCTAATTTCTCAACAGAAAAGTAATATATCTGTTTCTGTAAATGCTGAGAAACGTCTATCAAATGAGCTAAATTGTGAGTGTAAACATCTTTCACCTTCCAGTCCATCATGTTCATCTTCCTCTTCTGATGATACGCTGCCAATATCAGACTATGAGAAACTTAGAAGCTTTGATGTTGCAAAGTTAATAGATCTCAAAGAACCAAGCATTTATCATCTGTTAGAAGAAAAAAAGGGTCTAGATCGCCTGCAGAAGAATTGTTTAGCCAGACATTTTGTAGAGAAATTGATTGAATTATTTGGACACTACATGAAAAAGGAGGTTATGCTAGCAGCAGCAAAGAAGATAGCTGACACTTATCTTGATTTAAGACCATATGTAATTATATTTATGTATTTTAATATTGTTAATAGAAGATAGGTATATATTTAGGAGGCTACCAATTCTTTATATATATATATATATATATATATATATATATATATATATATATATATATATATATATATATATATATATATATATATATATATATATATATATATATATATATATATATATATATATATATATGTATTTATATATGGTAATGGAAGTTCCTGTGTGGAATAGTAAGTGTAGATCTAAGTTGCAGGCTATGCAGATGGATAGTCTTAGGTGTGAGAAAGATTGATAAGATGAGGAATGAACATATTAGAGAGGTTTGTGGTGTAAAAAAAAGGTGTCAATGATAGTATAAATAAGAGTGTATTGAGATGGTATAGTCATGTGGAGAGGATGGATGGAAGTCAATTGGTTAAGTGGATATATAGAGGTGAGTGTGTTGGAAACGGACCGGCTGGAAGGCCAAAGAAGAAGTGGTGAGGCCGTAAAAGAATGTCTGAGTGATAGGAATGTTGATGTGGAGCAAGCGAGAAGAATGGTGCATGGTAGGAGTGAATGACGTGGTTTTTCGAGGGAGCGTGGCTGTGGGCTTGGCCCAATGGATAAACCAGGCTTTTGACGAATTACCACAGTGGGTGATTGTCACGATATATGAAGCTTCAGGGCGGATTTCTGCCGTGACAGTTTCCCACTTAAGGGTAGGAGGGGATGGTATCGGGAGGGGGGGGGCTTTCTTTTCGACTTATGTCACCTTCTTCTTTTACTTTCCTTTGCCTTCCTAGAGGTTGCTAGCACCTCACCCAGTCTGGGGATACAAGGAGGGCATATATATATATATAAACACATATATATATATATATATATATATATATAACCTATATACTTCTTTATATATATATATATAATATATATATATATATATATATATATATATATATATATATATATATATATATATATATATATATATATATATTTTTTTTTTTTTTAAAAAATTTCTTTTCTCATAGCAACTGTGGTATTTGCCTGCTTCTAAATGTTCACCTTCTTCTGGTCTATTGGATCAAAGACTTAAAAATTGGCGGAAGAAATTATCACCACATGACAAAAAGATTTTGAAAAGGGCTGAACTACCAGTAAGTAATGTATTATTTACTTCATATAAGGGTTACTGCCGCACTTACCATCACTGCCCAATGAAATGTTAATAATATGTGCATTTCTTTTTTCAGGAAACATTGAATGCAGATTCTGAAGGGGAACATTCTCAGAATTGGAAATTATGGTTACAGGAAAATGAATCTCCTGCTGATTTAGTTCAAGAGAAATGGCATTTGTCCTTTGGTCATCGACGAAATGATATAAAGGATTTGCATACTACTCAGGTCCTTGAACAATGGCCCTGTTTACTTAAGTCTGAGTGGGTAAGTTCCTTTAAGACACGTACAATAAAGCAATTGGCCCAATCCACATGGAAATGTGGGAACCATTTCCAGTGGTCTAAGGCAATTGCTTTACACTACTAAATATACGAACATTGGACTTTAGGCTCATATGTTAATTGACCATTTATTCTTGACTGACAGTATCACCAATTAGGAACTTATCTCATTACGGTAGTTGCTTTGTTTACTTTGAAAAGTGATGCTTTCCTGATCTGACAATGTCTGCATGTTGCAAATATTTTATTGATTGTGATAATGATTATTTATCAAAGCTTTGAGTAATAACTTTTAATCCTTTTTTACATTTCAGATTAATGAGGATTTTAGGGCCCTAATACCCACTGCAATACATGACGGATTAGATGTCGGTTTAGACAAATTTGCAAAAGAACTCTTCACCAAACTCCCTGACCTTAAACGTGCTGCTGCTATTGAAGAGTTTGCAAAGCTGAAGCAATTAATTTCTGAAAGTGACCCAGGTATGATCCTATGAAAACTTCATGTAAATTGAATTACTTGTGTGCCAACAAACCCATGTATAATAATCGCTGACAACCTCTATAAAACATACATTCCAAAGCTAATGCATCTTGTAATAAAAACTTCACAAATCATTTTCATCTGCTTAATAGGAAAAAATTAAAGCAAACGAATATCACTTTCAGAAACGTCAGAAAGTGCTGCCCTTTTGCTGTTGCCTTTAGTTTTGCCACAAGGAAACGTAGTCATCAGAAAAGGAAGTAAAAAAGTTTCAATTCGTCCATCATCAGAAATGACAAAATCTCAATTTATTGAAGAAATTCCTCTGTAAGTGTGTTTGATACATATATATATATATATATATATATATATATATATATATATATATATATATATATATATATATATATATATATATATATATATATATATATATATATATATATATATATTCTTCATCTACCTTTTTTTCCAAGATTGGGAGTAAGGTGCGTTACATGCATCAGAAAAGAAAATCAGTAGGAGAATATGACAAAAGTCGAAAAGAAAGCCCAGCCTTACCGCCCCCTCTGTACCATTAATTAGTAAGAACTCGTCGCAATCAGAAAATCCACCCTAGAGCTTCACGGGACCGCGACGTATCCTAACTATGGTAAATCGTCAAGTGTAGGGTTCATCCCCTGGCCCAGGTGGGCCACAACCATACCCCCTTACAACACCCCGCCATTCTCTTCTATCATGCACCTTTCTTCTCGTCTCTGCCAAACTCACATTTCTCTCCTGCAAACATTCGTTTACTGACTCAATCCACTTTTTCTTCGGTCTCCCAGCCGATCGGTTCCCAACACACTCTCACCACTATACATCCGCTTAACCAACCGACTATCATTCATCCTTTCCACATGACCAAACCATCTCAACATACTTTCATTTATTCTATCATTTACTCCTTTCTTCACACCACACACCCACTCTCTAATAAGTTCATTCCTCCTTTATCAATTCTTCTCACACCTAGCACACAAGATTGTCTATCTGAACACATTAAACTTTAGATATATATATATATATATATATATATATATATATATATATATATATATATATATATATATATATATATATATATATATATATATATATATATATATATATATAACAGTGAATGTGTGTGGGTTTGATGGTGCAAGAAGGAATAGGTATTTAGGGGATGAGGTTATTAGTAAGGAGGAGATAATAGGTAGAGTGAAAGAAGTTTAGAATGGTAAATCAAGGTATAAATGAAATTACTGGTGAAATGATGAAGACGGATTCGAGATGGTGATTGATTTGATTTGGAATTGTGTAATAAAGCGTTTATGGAGGGTATAGTTCCAGGGGATAGGATGAGAGCAATAATAGTACCCTTATATAAAGTGTAAGGGACATTATAGGGTAACTGTAGAATTTTGGGGGAGATGGTTGCTGAGTGTTGTAGGGAAGATATATGCTGGTATTTTTAGTAGAAAGAGTGCGTCGATTGACTATGGAGGGTATAGTCTGAGGGATTGGAGGAAAGCAATAATAGTACCCTTATATAAGGGTAAGGGGATAAGGGGAACTGTAGGAATTATGGGGAGATTAGTTTACTGGTGTTGTAGGAAGATATGCTGGTGTAAGTGTGTCGAGAAAGGTGCGTCCAGTGACTGAAGGACTGATTGGTGAAGAACAAGGTGCGTTTAGGAGTGGTAGAGGATGTGTGGATCAAATCTTTACATTGAAACAAATAGTTGAGAAATGAAAAGTATTAGTGTATTTTACAGGTTTTATAGATTTTAACAGGGCGTATGATAGAATTGTGAAGCCTATATGGGCGTATGGCAGAGTGTTAATGATATGGTACTGGTGGTGAAATATAGCAGATGAAATCAAAGAGTATGTATGACGATGGTGAAGCGTGTGTAGAATAAATGGTGTCCAAAGTGATTGAGATTGTAATATTAATAGCGGATTGAGGCAGGGATGTGTTATATCTCCTTGGTTATTCAATTCGTATATGGATGGGGTTATGAAAAGAATTAGAATTAAGGGTGGCAGGAAATGGTGTTAATTATGGAGAATGGAGGTGAGTGAAGGGTGCCCTACCATTATATGCGGATGATTTTGGTTTTGTGTGGTGAATCTGAAGAGTTTGAAAGGATTGGGAGAGATTTGGCAGGGTCTGTAAAATGAGGGGTTTGAAACATAGATAAGAGTATGGTTGTGAGTGAAGACAGTCTTCGGTGTGAAGTTATGTTAGATGGTAAGCAGCTGGAACAAGTGTCTGAGTTTGAATATTTAACTACTATTCCTATTCTTTATTCTCTGAAAACCTCCTGTACTCTCTCTCTTGGTCTTTTGCACTTCCTTCCAAAACAACTTATTCCCTTGCATATTCACATACATTCTCCTACCAAACTCCTCATTCACCTTTCTTCTACTCTCACTTAACAATCACGCCATACGTTTCTATTACCTGCAATAATGCCACTCGATAAACCTTGTCATATGCTTTCTCCAGATTCATAAATGAAATAGTCTTTTATTCCTCTTACCATTTTTTTTCAATGAACTGATACACTGTAAATATATGTTTGATTTGTTGATTAGTGTATATCCTTGTCTATGAAGGAAATTGGATTTAGCTAGGCGGATAATGTATCTTCATTATTGAATTTTATACTGTTTTTATAATAATGGTCATTCCCTTTGCAGGAAGGATCAAACTTACAGGAAGTTATTTCAAATAACAAAGAAAAAGAAAGACGTCAACCTTTCATAGTTAGCATCTCCGGTGAAAACAGATTGAAACCGTCAATCGTCAAGATTATATGCTGCGATAAAGTCATCAGTTGCTCCTCGCTAATCAAAGCTGTTGACACACTATTTAAATTATATTTTGTACTTGATTTAAAGTATCCGGTGTACTGCAAAAATACCTATTTATTTATGGAGTATTATTTTTATAAAATTGAAAGCTCGAACACTGGAGTTGTTCGCGAATTTTTGTCTAATTTTTAGTTCTATGATTTTATTATGCTCTTAGGTATTACAAATAATTTTTTTCATATTTTATAATTTTTATAATTTTTTATTTTTAAAAAAAATTTTTTTTTTTATATAATATATATATATATATATATATATATATATATATATATATATATATATATATATATATATATATATATATATATATATATATATATATAATAAATTTAATAATATATATATTACTATATACTATATATATATATATATATATAATATAATATATAGATATATATATATATATATAGATATATATATATATATAGATATATATATATCATAATATATATATATATATATATATATATATATATATATATAATAATAATATATATATATATATATATATATACTATATATATATATATATATATATATATATATATATATATATATATATATATATATATATATATATATATATATATATATATATATAATTTTAAAAAAAAAAAAATAAATTATATATTTTTTTTATATATTTTATAAAGCTAAATCAAGTTCAATCTGGTAAATTTACATTGGGGCAAAGTGCGTCTCAGATGAGATGCTTGGCTTGAAATCTTCCACTCTTAATTGGGGACTTCATTCCTGAGAATGACAAATACTGGGTATTATATCTTTTTCTGTTGGACATTCTTGACATTATAATGCCCGTTATATCTGAAGATCACTTAATTCAGTTAGACGTTTATAGAAGGCTTACTACTGATTTCTGAAGCAGAATAAATGAAGCTGTGAATACGATTACTTAATATCTCTACCGAAAGCAACTTGCGACCGACAATAAACTCTTTTAGTATCAAAATCATTTCTCTAGGAACAACGCCCTCTAAGAAGTCATGCATCCAATCCAATGCGATGTTATCGGTTACATGAAAGTATGGCAACTGATTAAGAATGCTTACAGTTTTTATACCCATGGTGAAAACGCCATTTTCCGCAGTTGTTACTACAGCGTCGTACTCAGCTTTTTTCCTAGCTAATGATAAAATTGCTTGTACAATGTCTACAAAAATATATGGAATTGAAAGATTCATTATACCCCAGAATCTTATTAAGGCCCAAATTATCTCCAAGGAACTGCCAAACTCTGAATTTTAAGTTTCTATTTTGCACCTGAATACCTACATGAAATAGCTCTGTAAGTTCTAAAACAAGATGCTCTAAAATTGTGTTAAATCCATATTTATCTAAATCGATGGTGTTACAGATTATACAAACAAATATTGAATTCAAAGTTGATCTACACTCCGGTGGAAAATCCAAAATATTGAAGTAAATCATTGCCAATTTATGAATGCCAGCATGGGAACCAATAGGATTGCAAATCTCAATGTCATCATAATAAATTGACAACAAAATAACGTCATTAGTTTCTCCAAAGCTTTTGCAATAATTAGCATCCTGGACATCCCGACAAAAATCATTCCTAATTAGTTTGTATTTTTCTACTTTCTCAATTACATCATTCGAGTTAAATATATTTCTTAAAATATCTGTTAACCTAAAATACTGCATAGTATCATTAATTTCAACAGCTCTTGTAACACCCCCAAATCTTTTGTACTCTGTCCTGCTACCTAATGCGATTTGTTTGGCTTCTACATATGTATCAAGGGAAGAAATAAGTTTCTCAATTTTATATGCATTATCAGCATCCAAATAGCCATCTTTTAAATCATTAGCAAATGCTACTGTACGATAGAAATTCTTATGCTCTTAGACGTTGCTTCAATAGTGGTAATTATTCATTATTTATTACTTTAAAAAGTGTGTTATGCTACAGTTGATAGAAATGTTTTACGCTTAATTACACTTCCAATTTACCAATATACAATGTTGAAAGTATATTTATTTTGTACATTCTAACTTTACAAGTAAAAATAATAAATTGTACAAATATTTTTGCGTTTACTATTCCTGTATTAAGACTAACTACAAATTTAAATTTATTACATAAAGAATGGTATGTTTTACATAATATGAAAACATAACATTTCTTGATGTAATTTGTTTTTAAATTTGTATTTACTCTTACTGCAGAATTTGTAGTATATTCTATAACTACCTGTAGGATTAATTATTTTTCAAAGTAAATTATTGCAAAATTGTAGTTGTGAATACAACAGGCATAGTATTATTTACTATAACTATATGTAAAATATACCATATCGTGAAGTCACTTTTTGTAAATGTATAGTTAATCTTACCAAAGGATTTTTAGTATATACTAAAACTATGTGTATAATTAACACTTTTCCAAAGTATATTTTTGCAATATTGTAGTTATGAATACTACAGACCTAGTAGAATGTAATATAAATATATTATATTTGTATTACATTCTACTAGTTCTGTAGTATTTATAACTAAAATATTGCAATAATGTAATTTTAAAAAATGTTAATTATACAACTAGTTTTAGTATATAATACAAATCCTGTAGTAAGAGTAACTAAAATTTACAAGAAATTACTTCAAGAAATGGTTTATTTTACAAATACTTTTAGTAAATAAAACTATGACTGTAATATGCATAACTACAATTTCGCAATAATTTACTTTGAAAAATAGTTAATTCTACAAATAGTTTTTGTACATACTACAAATTTCTGTAGTAAGATTAACTTCAAAGATAAAAAATTAACATCAAAAAATGGTATCTTTAACTTAAATTTATAGTAGTAATGACAAGTATTTTGCAATACTCTACCTCTAGAAATGGTAAATTCAATTTCATTTATGTAGTAAAAATAACCTCAAAATATAGTATATTGAACAACTAAGTAATAGTTTAATGTACTAGTAAATAACTTAATAATTACTTTAAAAAAATGGTAAAAACAATTCTAGAAATGGTAAATTCAATTTCATTTATGTAGTAAAAATAACCTCAAAATATAGTATATTGAACAACTAAGTAATAGTTTAACGTACTATTAAATAACTTAAAAATTACTTTAAAAAAATGGTAAAAAAATTCTAGAATTCTAGAATAAATGGTAAATTCAATTTCATTTATGTAGTAAAAATAACCTCAAAATATAGTATATTGAACAACTAAGTAATAGTTTAACGTACTAGTAAATAACTTAATAATTACTTTAAAAAAGTGGTAAAAACAATTCTAGAAATGGTAAATTTAATTACATTTATGTAGTAAAAATAACCTCAAAGACATAGTATATTGAACAACTAAGTAATAGTTTAACGAACTAGTAAATTAAGTAGTAAAATTCACTACTACTCTTTCTACTACAAGTTGTAGTAGAAAAAAATAGTTAAAATTAAACTGTCATTTATACTACTAAATAAAAGTTCATTTTACTACCACACAAAAAGTAATTTTAACTAATACATGTAGTAGTTTTCATTCTACTATCCAAAAGTAGTAAAGATTACTTTTTAGAGGTTGGAGCTCACCGTAACCCGAAAAATAGTATAAATAAACATTTTAGTGGTAATTTTAACTAAATTTTTTTTTAAGTGATATATATATATATATATATATATATATATATATATATAATATATATATATATATATATATATATATATATATATATATATATATATATATATATATATATATATATATATATAATACTAAAAGCAATGAAAAATCTCCAGAATGGGTGGTCATATTCATATTAAAGACAGATTTGAATCGATATATTCATTACACAGTTGTCAGAGCAAAAAGTTAAGAAAATAAAGAAAAAGATAGAGTATATTGATTTATATATATATATATATATATATATATATATATATATATATATATATATATATATATATATATATATATATATATATATATATATATATATATATATATATATATATATATATATATAATATATATATATATTAAAATCGCCAAATACAGAAATTATTAAATAATTAATTAATTAAAGATTATTATTATTATTATTATTATTATTATTATTATTATTATTATTATTATTATTATTATTATTATTATCATTATCATTATCATTATTATTATTATTATTATTATTATTATTATTAAATTATTATATAAGATAAAATAATTAATAATTCTAATTAATAAGGTTTGTATTTATCATTTTCAAAAATATAAGTATTAAAAAGCTTGTCCTCTTAAATTTTTGCTCTTTGAGTTTTGCCATGGACTAGCAAAGCGAAGCAAATCAGTGATATCTAAATTAAACGCTGACATGCTTTGATTTTCAACTTTTGAGAGTGTGCATTCAATGAAAGTGAGGGAAATAGAAATTGAAGGGTGTTCCAGACTTTACCAGTAGAAACTACAAAAGAATGAGCATATTTGTTAAATATGGGGGCAAAAACCTGAAGAGGAAAGTGTGAGACTCTTGAATGATATATCACTCGAGCTTTCCCCGAAGAAGGAAGTATTTGATAAAAGAATTCAGGAAAGCATCCGCATAAGTTCGAAGGACAGATAAAGATTTGAAACTTATCAAAAAGAGAGAAACTGGTAAGGCGAAAAGTCTAAGCCTCCACCATTTCAAGAAGAGTTGAATGGGTGGAGCTACCCCAGATATGTGTGATAGATACTCCATATAAGGACTAACGACACCTGTACTCAAAGCAAGCAACTAAAGTGGTGTGAAAAAGAGTGAATTTTGAGTGCACCCCAAAACACTAATCTCATTGAAGCTTGTCAAGTAAGAGAAACCCCATGAAGGCCATGATACTTTTAATGAAAAATCACGGGAAAAGTAAACAATGGAAAATTTGAGCTGGAAATCTTCGAATATGTATATGGATACATAATCTTTGATTCCATAACCTTTGTATATGGAAGTATATATTGAGTAGAAGGATGAAGGAAGTTGAAAGGGACTGAGTTTTTGAGTCATTGAGAACAACCTGTTTTCTCTGCCCCAACTAAAAACAAGTGAAAAATTATTCATTTGCTGGAAAAGAACACTTTTTCAAATTAAATATTTCAGCGATTAGTTATTAAAAGGCTAATAACGAGTAGAATCACCAACCTATGACTGGATTGATGATTAAATAACCGATACAAAATCAAATAATGAAGTGTATAAAAAAATTGAGGTGTATAACTGAACATTGAGTAACAGCAGTATTGATAAATTGATTAGTGGTTGACAACAACACTGCTTCTAAGTGACTGGAAAGGAGATCAAAGAAACAGTTTATAGCAAAAAGGATTGGTACCAAAATAAAGAGTTATAAAAGCAAACTCATTATTTTTAAGTAGCAAATCATTATGAACAAGTTCTAACGTGCCGTATATAAGCTTGTCCCAAATATTTTCCTAAATTTAAAATTAAAAATAACCTCTGAAAAAATCTCTCTCCATTTTATTTTGTTACAAAAATTTTGAACGCTTCTCTCCAAAATTTTAGATTCGCCCATATATATATATATATATATATATATATATATATATATATATATATATATATATATATATATATAAGCTATTTGTATATATATATATATATATATATATATATATATATATATATATATATATATATATATATATATATATATATATATATATATATCTATCTATATATATCTATATATATATATATATATATATATATATATATATATATATATATATATATATATATATATATATATATATATATATATTTATATATATATATATATATATATATATATATATATATATATATATATAAATAATTAAATGAAAAGACATGTGCGCTTTGTATAAGAGCAGACCTGACCCAGAAAAAAGCCATATGCAAGGTCAAATGATCGCGAGTCAAGGATCAGAGGACAGAAGAGCGTGGGTGGGATGGATGCCGAACGAAGCTACCGTGTTCGTGCCATTGTATCCATCTGAAGAGAGCTTGTTTGTATAGCAATTAGTTGTTATGATTAGAGCTTTTATTAAATGTATCTTTTCCGCATCTGCGGTTTTTAATTTGCTTCCTATATTTAGGAGGAGGGAAAATATTTATCTTACTTTTTTTATTTATTTATTTATTTATTATTATTTTATTTTTTGTCGACTAACAATGTGTGAAAATTAATCTGCCATTTGTTACTTTCTTTATTGCCATTAATTTGTATTTCTTTTCAGTGTTTTTTATTTTTAGACCGAAAGAATAATATTGGATTAAATAGTCATAAGATCATAAAAAACCTATAACCATATATATATATATATATATATATATATATATATATATATATATATATATATATATATATATATATATATATATATATATATATATATATATATATATATATATATATATATATATATATATATATATACAATATATATATATATATATATATATATATATATCTATTTTTATAAAAAAATTTTTATCTGTAATTATTTTTATATCTTGAACTAAATATTTTTTCTATATATATATATATATATATATATATATAGAGATATATATATATATATATATATAAGAATTTTTTGCTGTTTTATTGTTTTTACTTTTTTTTTAATATAATAATATATTATTTTTCAAATTTACATACTTTTTTATTAATCGAACTAATTTCTTTGCTAATAGTCTTGGGTCTTGAGAGCAGTTTTAGTTCATATAATTGTACTATATAAATAACTAATTTAATGATGGGCACGCAACTTGGTATTATTGATTCTTCAAATTGTTCAAAAGGAATGATTCAAATCTGAAGTATTAACATTAAGAATGATGTCAATGTTTGAAACAACAATTATGTTTGTGAAATTTTCCCGTCTCAATATTAACAAATCAAAATAACGATCTTGTATAAACAGTATAAACATTTAAAAACATCTATTTATCTGGTGCAATTATGGGGAAAAATTGTTCTCAAGACAATAACAATGAAAATACCAGTAAATTATAATAAAAATGTAAACTAGTAAAATATTCAACTATTTTGTTTCAAAATAGTAAAAAAAACGCTTGATTTTTTCTTATGTATTTAAAAAATACTTTTAAAAAGGAAAGTTTTACAAACTCTCTCTCTCTCTCTCTCTCTCTCTCTCTCTCTCTCTCTCTCTCTCTCTCTCTCTCTCTCTCTCTCTCTCTCTCTCTCTCTCTCTCTCTCTCTCTCTCTCTCTATATATATATATATATATATATATATATATATATATATATATATATATATATATATATATATATATATATATATATATATATATATATATTATATATATATATATATATATATATATATATATATATTCTGCGCTTGTGTATTATTAGTCATAATAAGCAGTACAAGCCTTATTTTTGAGTTCGGCATGTCAAGTACCGCTTCATATGAAAGAGATTAGGGCCTAAGTCTCTCTTTTTTAAAACAATTGGTGAAAACTCTTCCAGCTGTTCTCATGAAATACCCTCATGTTTTTCAAGACTTAATTAGTCATCAGAGTGTAATATCATCACGTGACATCACTCATCAACTATTTTTCCCGTTTTCCAAAATATTATAAATACTTCTATAAAAAATGTTCATAATTGTCATATTGATTTTTTTTTTAAATGTTTTGAAAAAATATTTATTTATTCATTGTGTAAGTTTACCAAATTTATTTAATTTTTTTACTGAAATTTTTCTCTCTCTCTCTCTCTCTCTCTCTCTCTCTCTCTCTCTCTCTCTCTCTCTCTCTCTCTCTCTCTCTCTCTCTCTCTCTCTCTCTCTCTCTCTCTCTCTCTCTCTCTCTCTCTCTCTCTCTCTCTCTGTCACTATATCTCCTCACCTCCTCTCTCTCTCTCTGTTAGTTATTTATTATCAATAATTCCTTTCGTTGTGTGGTAGATATTTTTTTTCTTGTTTATTGCAATTATTTTAATGTTAACAGCAGAAGAATAAAACTGATAATATAAAAATGATTCTAACGTTATTTAACCGTTAATGATGTGTTATTCTAGTCAATATTTATCTATTTATCATTGTCATATTAGTGTAATTTATTAATTCAAGTTTAAAACTTTACAATTATGCGTTAAATGATTTTTGACATTTCCCAAAATTAAACCAGTTTTTCATATCTAAGTTAGGGAGTCTTTTACTCGATAACGTTTGTTGATTTAATTATATTTCAATATAAATGTGTCATAATTGCAGAAACAAAACCACATGTAGATATAAAGGGGCAAATCCAAACCATTTTTTTTTTTTTTACGAAATAAAAGTCAAAATTTAAACTTTTAAACTCAAAATTATTATTAGGAGTCATGTATAATATAATTGGTCATAAGTTAATACGTACTTAAAGTTAAAAAGTTTTACATAATAATAATGATAATAAAATTTTATTTACTCTTTCCATTTTTTTGTTTCATTGTGTTTGCTTAATTCATTATTATGCATACGAAAAACATTAACTTTTACTTTTTGTTAATCCTTATCCGAAGGTATCTAGAGCATTTCTATTAGCGTTGACTCATCGTAGAGTTATTATAATACAGAAAATTTATGGGGATATTAAAGAAGATATTCCCAATTTTTCATAACAATGAGTCAACGCTTCTATCTCTCTCTCTCTCTCTCTCTCTCTCTCTCTCTCTCTCTCTATATGTATATATATATATATATATATATATATATATATATATATATATATATATATATATATATATATATATATATATATATATATATATATATATATATAGACCGTATATATATATATATATTATATATATAATATATATTGTAATTTATTTTTATATATTTTCTTTATATTATATATATATATATATATATATATATATATATATATATATATATATAATAACTAAAAATATATATATACTATATATATAATAATATATATATATATCTTAACTTAATAATAACATATATATATAATATATATATATATATATATATATTGTCACTTTTATTTTATTTTAATTTTTTATTTTATTTTAACTTTTTTACTTTTTACTTTATTTTCTTTCCCCTGACTATGTTCATGCTAAATGGGCCAGATTTTTTTTTTACTCGAATTTCACAAGTAATTATAATGGATATACATTTCTATCTATATATATATATATATATATATATATATATATATATATATATATATATATATATATATATATATATATATTTATATATATATATATATATATATATATATATATATATATATATATATATATATATATATATATATATATATCACAGCACTGTAACGTGGTGGTGACATTCGTTCTTTATTTTTGGGAGGCTATCTCTGTGCAAATTTTTTTTTAGCTGATTGGGAAAATTTTTGGGTATTTAGAACTGTCACACCACCAATGTAATGGGAGAATCGTCCCGCCCCTCCTCCAGCTTTGTACGCATTACTTCCACCCACCTTGGCTCTTGCCTTCTCCTTCCCGAAAGGAAATTTAGTCTTTCTGACGCTATAAAAGCAACCAGTTGTGAATGTTGACGATTGAAGTGGAAGTGATTTTCTGATTGTGTAGTTACGCATAATATATCCATATATATATATATATATATATATATATATATATATATATATATATATATATATATATATATATATATATATATATATATATATATATATATAACAGAAATATATATATATATATATATATATATATATATATATATATATTTCATTATGGGAACTTTATATTTATGCCCGTTTTAATTATTATCATCATAATTACCTTCTATAATTGAAAGTTCCAGCTGTATGAAATAAGAGCTTATCCTCTTCGTACGGACCTCTTAGTCGTTGTTGTTGTCGCTGCTGTTGCAT
>JABUQX010141943.1:22500-28060 GCA_015478945.1 Trachelipus rathkii
AGGCAGATTTGGAGAGGCCCAGGTGTTTGGGTTTGGTAGATAACTGTGCCCTATCCTTATCCAGGTGATTGTCTATGCAGTTATATTGGTTTCTTCGTGTAGGTGTTGTTGTGGTGTTGTTGATGTGCATCCTGTTATGATTCTTAGTGCTTTGTTTTGTGTCGTTTGGAGTTTCTTTATGTTGTTTTTTGTCAGTAGTGGGTGCCAAGTTGGAGAAGGCGTAGTTTAGAGTCGGACGAATGTATTGTTTGTATATGGTGGTGGATGTCTGTTTGTTATTTGTGAAGTCTGTGCCAGCGATGGTTCTTAATATGTTCAGTTTCTTGTTTGCATATGAAATTATGTTTTCTGTGTGTTTTAGTGAAGGTGAGATTAGTGTCAAGTGTTACTCAGAATTTTGAGTTTTGTTGAAGGATATGGCTAGACTTGGGGGTGCCAAGTTGGCGGTCGGTGGTGATTAAAGTAATTGATGATTTGTTTGGTGAGGCGGACATTCTGTTTTCTGTCAGCCATGTTTGAAGTTGGTTGATGTATTGTTGTGTCAGGTTTGTGGCCGTGTTTAGGTTCTGGTGTGTAGTGGCTATGGTAATGTCATCTGCGTAGGTTGTTATGATTGTGTGTTCTGTTTGTGGTTGTGGGAGATCGGCCGTGAATAGGTTGAATAGTGTAGGGGACATTATGGAGACTTCGGGGTGTCCATTGATGTTTACTGTTCTGGATTTTGTGTTGTTTGTTTGTATTTGTGCTGTTCTTCCTGATAGGAAATTGGAAATCCATTTCTTTAGGTTAGTGGGGATGTTGGATTTTGTTATTTTGTGGATCAAGTTATGTTTAGGTACTGTATCGAATGTATTGTTTTGTGAGTGGGTTTTGAGTTTAGGCCGTTGATTGTGGGTTGAATAATGTTTATGAGTGCGGTTGTAGTTGAATGGTTTTGTTTAAAATCGTTATTTATTTGTGTATGATGATGTTATTGGAGTTATTTTGTTTAGTATGTTTTTTCTAGTAGTTTGCATAGTGTTGATAATAAAGAAGATGGGACGATATGAACGAAAGTGACCGACCTCGAATATAAAGGTGAAACTATTAACATTGAGGTAAGGACTAGCTAATTTAGTTCAGTGGGTTAAAGTACAGTAAATCAATCCGGTAGACGATGGTTCGAATTCTCCTTAGCAAATTTTAAATTTTGCCTTATATTCGCCTTATTTATAAGCTACAACTAATTTAATTTAAAAAAAATATATATAGTAAGCCCTTACTAAAATTGAATATATATATATATATATATATATATATATATATATATATATATATATATATATATATATAGTTTATATTTGCTCTATATATATATATACTCCATATATAACCTTAACCAACAACTATATATATAGCACTATATATATATATATTAATGTAGTGTGTGTATACGCACTCATCATCAAACAGGAGGCAAACAACAACAACCCATACCATACAACAAACAACGACAAAAACTAAAATATGACGCATTCCGTGGTTCTCATAGATGTGTGTGTGTGTGTGTGTGTGTGTGTGTGTGTGTGGGTGTGTGTAGCTGCTCAACAACAAGAAAAACCACCACCAACAACAAAACCAAATTTTTACGCATGAACGTTTGTAACACTATACACGAGAATGCGTAAAAGTTTAACTTATAAGTATTCCACTAACACACCCGGTTTGGTTATGTTCCTTATATATATATATTTATATATATATATATATATATATATATATATAAATAATATATATATATATATATATATATATATATATATATATATATATATATAACTCAACCAATAACATATATATATATATATATTACTGATGATGATGATATCAAGTGCTCAAATATAGGTACACACAAATAGTGGTGTTAAACAAAAATAAATAATGAATACAAATTAGTATCTACACGATGTAATATAGAACCACCATCAATGCAAAAATTACAATAGTCATTCAAAAGGACCGCCTTTTGCCTTAACATAAACCTTAGGTCTTCTTACCCTGTCGTATATTGCAGCACGCCCGGCCACGATTGGAAAATTTTTCACCTCACCCGTCAGAACTGCATTTAAAGAAATAAAATTTGGATGTCGTCTTGATGAGACCGTACGATCTAAAACTGCCTTTAGTTTGTAATCCAAAGGATTAAAATCGGGGCTGCCAGACGGACAATCGTCAACCGTTAGAAAATGGGGAATATTGTCCCTGAGCCAAGCTTGAGTAGACCGTTCTTTATGTATCGGTGTTGAATCCTATTTAAAGGTCCATGGTTCATTTTGGAAGAGGGTTTGGCCAAGTGGTTTTATCATACGACGGCTTCGGAATTTTTAACACCTTTTTCACAAATATGGATGTGTGTGACATTGAAACTCACTCCCCATCAAGCCATCACCTACTATTTCCTTAGATGACGCAGCACACACTCCATCGTTTTGTTTGTAAGAACATTCTTTCACGGTGAAGAATTTTTTCTTGTGTAAAGAGAATTTTTCTGTGGCGATCATGCGCGTACTCAGTCAACAAGCCCTAAGATTTTTCTCTTCTGCCTCTCTAATTTAGACATTCGTATTTTGTAAAGCCTTAACCTTAGATTCTCTCTGATGATGCGCGACTTGGAATTTTTAGGTATCTGTATTTCACATTAACATGATATTTTGTTTATGAAAAAAGATTTCGCTCACTTTGTTCCTCTACTACTTTGAAAACCTGCGGTGCTTGAGCAGAATGTGGTCTACCTATTCTATGTCTATCTTTCGCATCACATTTGTCCTCGTATAACTTTATGACACGATAAACAAACGTAAGGCTAATACTCAGCAGTTAGAGGGTCTTTAAAATGGAACTCTTTTTCTATGCTATACTTATATAATGCTATAACATCAATAAGATTTTGTTTATCTCACAACTTCATATAGTTAATATGTAACTGACAAACGCGGTGTCTAAGCTTAGAGTGTGAAAGTTGCATATTGGCATCCTAAGTTATCGTGTGGATATACTAATTTATTACCGGGCTAAAGCAACTCTAAGGTTGTAACTATTTTTGGGAGTACTTGGTATATATATATATATATATACATATATATATATATATATATAACCTTATACTGCTGCATGCCAGCAACGCGCTGCTGCTAGCGCCTTGCCTGCTGCTGCTGCTGCTATATAGTCAACCTCAGAAAGCAACATGCATAACAAAAAAACCACTGGCTGGGTACAGGAAAATAATAACTAACATTTATTAATCAGGAGACATTTTTACCAATGAAATTTAAAAAATAAATAAAAATAACGCTTTTGAAAATTTTAAATAGTTAAAAATGTTGAAAACTTGTATGATATTACCATTTTCTGATAAAACGAAGAAGCTCGCTTACTCCGGAGCGCGCAAAGTTGGCAAATGTTGAATTTTTTTCTTTTCACTAAAGAATATCCCACGGGTAAACAAGAACGTGGGCAAGAGTCGGGGTTTTTTCACGGCCTACCGGGGGACGACGGGGGACTTCGTCCCCCTCTGTCACGGCTCGAACCCCTAAAAAGGATATAAAAAGAAAAAATAATATTTTCCCAAAGCGTAAACTTAAAATACTATTTGGCAACTTTTAATTGTTCTCGGGAAGTAATGTACGGATTCAAGGTCATTCACACCGAAGCTTCCTCGATCTAAAATTATAATAGTATATAAGGTGGGTATTAATAAATATTAGAATAAAATAATTTTTTTAAAGTTTCATCGATGAAATTGCTTGTTAAAATCAAAAATGTTATTTTTTTCCAATAGCTGTTATAATTTTAGTTATGCATGATGCTTTCTGAGCTGGCCATATAAACTGATTCGAAGCCTCTTATATATATATATATATATATATATACTATATATATATATATTTATATATAACTTATATATATATATATAATATATATATATAATAAAAAAATATATAATATATAAATATTATAACAATAACATATATATATATATATATATATATATATATATATATATATATATATATATCCTTATATATATATATATATATATATATTATATATACTGCTATATATATATATATATATATATATAGTTTTATCGCTACGCTTACCTCCTCCGTCCATCACGGTGTATGTCTTTTCTTTCCTCTTCCCCTACATTCCTCCCCCAGCTCCTCCACAGCCTCCTTCAAGCACTTCTCAACCTTTAACCACTCATCTTTTCCACTCTCCCCATCCACCCACTATTTCAATTATCCTTTTTTCGTTCTTCTGTTCTTGTTTCTTGGTCTTTTAGACTCTTTACCTTTATGATCTTCTTATACACAGGTTGTTTTCCTAAGAGTTTTCACTTTAACCATCATACAATCATCAGATGATCTGTCCAAAGAAACCCCAAGAATTACCTTTACGTTACTCACTATCTTCCTATCTGATAAGATGAATAGCCTGTCATCGATCTCTGGTCAAAACCTCCCCTATTCTAGCTCATCTATATTGTATATAGTGCATTATAGAGGGAGTATGTAATCCAGAAATGAAGCAAAAAACAAATAAAAGAAAGGAGGCAGGAGAGAGAGAGAGAGAGAGAGAGAGAGAGAGAGAGAGAGAGAGAGAGAAGAGAGAGAGAGAGAGAGAGAGAGAGAGAGAGGGAGAGAGAGAGAGAGAGAGAGAGAGAGAGAGAAGAGAGAGAGCTGGGGGAGGTTGAAAGAGATGAAAGGGAAATAAATCTTGTTGCAGGCTTGGGTTCAAGTACATTTTTCTCAAGTACAAGTACAAGTACTCTAGAATTGTTGAAGTACAAGTACAAGTACTCTAGAATTTGTAAAGTACAAGTAAAAGTACAAAATACATGGTATCAAATACAAAAATTTTTCAGTACTTTATGAAAACTTACATATATATATATATATATATATATATATATATATACATAGTATATATATAACTGTATATATATATATGTATATGTATATATAGCAACAACATATATATATATATTATGTATATATATATATACTATATATACATATATATACAGGCAGCATATATATACTATACTTATATATATATATATAGCCAATAGTGTGTGATAATAATAATATATGTATATAACTAATATAATAATATATATAGCCAATATATCTATATCTTTCTATATAACATATATATATATATATACTATATATATATAAATTAACTATATATAATAATATATATAATAATAATAATATATATATATATATATAATCATCATCATCATCATCATCATCTCATCATCATCATCATCATCATCATCATCATCATCATCATCATCATCATCATCATCATCATCATCATCATCATCATCATCATCATCATCATCATCATCATCATCATCATCATCATCATCATCATCATCATCATCATCATCATCTCATCATCATCACATCATCATCATCATCATCATCATCATCATCATCCATCATCATCATCATCATCATCATCATCATCATCATCATCTACCACCACCATAACTATAACTCCCCAAGAC
>JABUQX010141944.1:0-2500 GCA_015478945.1 Trachelipus rathkii
GTTGTACTTCCGTTCAGGACTGGGTGTTGAAAAACCGCGTTCGCCATTTATCAGTGCGACGCTTTCTAGCGTTTTTCTTTTGCTTCATATATATATGTATAACCTTAACTGTACCACTATATATATATATATTCTTAACACCTATATACTCCCATATATATATACTTTTATACCATGTATGTATTTATATGCTTAATAACATATTATACTTTATAACCATATATATATTATTTATATATTTTATATATATATTATATATAGCTATATATATATATATATATATATATATATATATATATATATATATATATATATATATATATATATATATATATATAAATATATGTTGCTACTAGATCATAAAAAATATATATATATATATATATATATATATATATATAACATATAGTTATCATTTCTATTCAATTAATTCAAATAGTATAGTATATGTTTATATGTATAAGTCTTGAATAAAATTGTAGACAAATTTAACTTTCAACAAAAAATATAAAATGCAAGAAATTTCGGAAAATTCAAATTTTAATTTTTTTTTTTTTTGTATAAGTTTGCTTGAAAATTAAATTTTAAACCAAAAGACAAATGTAAAATATGGTTATGAGTTTCATAAAATTATAACTATTAAAATTCGCAAAAATTTGTGAAAATTTTTTTTTGTAAATTCTCGCAGAATCCAATTTCCATCACCCCCAGATCCATCGTACTTATTTAGCGCCTAGCCCAGATCCTGGCTTAAGGTCGCCATGAACCGAATATTGAGGTTTTATGTACCAAAATAACTTATTTTAATATCAAATTACCATCTCAACTTAGTAAAAATAAATTTGCAAAACAAGTATGAAAAAGTAAATTCTGAAGGTTAAGAAAAACTATTTCTTAATCCTAGTTTTAATAATAGTAATGATAATGATAATAATAATAATAATAATAATAATAATAATAATAATAATAATAATAATAATAATAATATAATAATAATAATAATAATAATAATAATAATAATAATAATAATAATAATAATAATAATAATAATAATAATAATAATAATAATAATAATAATAATAATAATAATAATAATAATAATAATAATAATAATAATAATAATAATAATAATAATAATAATAATAATAATAATAATAATAATAATAATAATAATAATAATAATAATAATGATAATAATAAATAATAATAATATGTAATAATAATAATAATAATAATAATAATAATAATAATAATAATAATAATAATAATAATAATAATAATAACTAATAATAATAATAACAATAATAATAATAATAATAATAATAATAATAATAATAATAATAATAATAATAATAATAATAATAATAATAATAATAATAATAATAATAATAATAATAATAATGGATCAACTGTACATCGAATCTGGGGGCTGGATGGTGATTGTATTCTGGCAAACACTATTTCATGAACCTCGAAATTCAGTTCCCCTGCGGAAATGAAAATTTATGAGTATACGACTTGGCCTCGCGCATACGAAATTGTTAGGTTAGAATGATAGATATAGCACAAAAAAGGGGGGCTTCTAACTTCAATTCTGATGGTCACATATGCCAAATCAATGCCTATTTTTAACCTATAGATTTCTGCCCATACCTCTATACTGGGGCAATATATATAGGAGAAATTGAATTTTCCCAGCGATAGTATGGGTAGCGATAGTTATAAATAGGTCTAAAAGGCTTTAATTTAAGATATGAAGCCCATCCAAGTTGGCCCCTTCAACTCCACAATTACCCTTCAGCTCTATAATTACCCTTCAGCTACCATACCTCTATACTGGGGCAATATATAGGAGAAATTGAATGTTCCCAGCAATAGTATGGGTAGCTATAGTTATAAATAGGTCTAAAAAGCTTTAATTTAAGATATGAAGCCCATCCAAGTTGGCCCCTTCAACTCCACAATTACCCTTCAGCTACCTTTCAATACTAAATCAATTTTATTTCATTGAAACTAAATGAATTACTAATAAGGTAGTTTCGAATTAAGGAGTATGGAACCATGCAAGTCTAAGGTGCATATTATTTATAAGCCAACTCTAATGAAGTAGAAGTATATGGTTATCCTATTTAGTATATTTTTTAAATGCTATTTCCTACTATATATAAATTATTATAAATTGAAATTGAGCAGGTTTATTATTTTTTATCCAAGTATTTAGGCTATAACAGAAAGAGACAATGAATAGAAAAAGAACCTTTCTTACCTTGAAATTTCTTTAATTCTGCTTTCTTAACGAGCGCTGAAGTTCCATTAACTTGGCCTAAATAACTATTTTTGGCCGGTGTTATTGTAACTTCTCATACGAGGATCTGGGGATGGATTTAGATTCTGCGGGATTAACTATTAGTGTGAAGCCATTTATAATTCTATCTCACCATATAAAAAATAACTAAAATTTTCTTGTTTTTATGATAAATTTTGGCCGGCCTAATTTTTC
>JABUQX010141944.1:20000-27193 GCA_015478945.1 Trachelipus rathkii
TATAATGAAGTCATACTTTGTCTTTAACACAAATGCATTAGGAGGATTCATCACAGCATTTGAAGGTTTTTGTACCAAATAATATACCAGCAAAAGTAGACTGGGAAATCAGAATTGGGATGAGGAAAAATATCTCCAAAAATATCTTCAAAATCTAAAACTTCTGATGAATTGGAGTGACCTTCAATATCTTCTCCCATCATTCTTCAATGATATATATATATATATATATATATATATATATATATATATATATATATATATATATATATATATATATATATATATATATATATATATATATATATATATATATATATATATATATATATATATATATATATATATATATATATATATATATATATATATTACTATTTCTACTACAACTACTACTACTACAACTACTAATAATAATAATAATAATAATAATAGTAAAAATAATAATAATAATAATAATAATAATAATAATAATAATAATAATAATAATAATAATAATAATAATAATAATAATAATAATAATAATAATAATAATAATAATAAAATAATAATAATAATAATAATAATAATAATAATAATAATAATAATAATAATAATAATAATAATAATATTAATAATAATATTAATAATAATAATAATAATAATAATAATAATAATAATAATAATAATAATAATAATAATAATAATAATAATAATAATAATAATAATAATAATAATAATAATAATAATAATAATAATAATAATAATAATAGTATTAATAATAAAAACAAAGGATGGTTTGGGTTTTCTTGGTATCTTTTTGAGGGTTTCAAACGATCGGGAGATCTTTTCTGATTATTTCAATAGATTCATCGTAGTCTTTTAGCTCCAAAAAACATCGAATTTCTACGTTCTCGGATTTACTAGATATACTGAATTTGATGATCGATAAGGGTAATTAATCATCGAAGTAGTATTAACAGCGAGATCGACAGGTGCCAAATTTAATACAAAATCTGGCTACCATCAATTAACCGCCAGCCCTCTGTCTCATCCCCCAAACTTGGCGCCCCCCCTAATTCTGATGACGTGCCCTCGTCGGAGCCGAGTTTTCATGTCCCTTCAACTCCCCCATTTGAGGGAGGTGATGAGCTCCCAAAGTAAGGAAAAAAACTAAAAATAAGCCGACAATATGAGTCGGAGAAGGAGTAGAAGCATGAATTGACTCATGAGCAGGAGCCGGAGCCGGTGCCGGATCTAGAAATAAATATACAATAACATGCGATGTGTCATTTTATGTTAATGAACCCCATAGAAGTCGATTTTATGGTTTCCAAACTCTTGCGGGGTGTTTGACTAACCTCGTTATAAGGGTCCCAGAAGAAAAGGGGGAAAAGGACAAATGCACGGGGTTCTTAACAGAGGAAGTTGAAGAAAGGATGACGAAGGATACTTCCAGAGGAATCAGTAATAGTAAGGTTCCCACAAGAGGTGGGAGTCTAACCCCCAAAATGGAGTTTAACGTTAATTTTTTGTTTTTTTCTGTAAAATGAAAACTTGATGGGGGAAATTCAGCTATTAATAAATAATTACATACGTGATCATTATAGTAGCACTATGATGTACAATATATGGACTCTATTAGCTTGTTAATTATAACGCCTCTATCCTTATTTTTTCTCTAAATATCATTCTTATTAAATTTTCTATCTTACCCTTGCCAAACCTAGCTAGGCTAAAAATAACAAAATATATCTGGCTTGCTAATTTTTAAAACTCTCTCTCTCTCTCTCTCTCTCTCTCTCTCTCTCTCTCTCTCTCTCTCTCTCTCTCTCTCTCTCTCATTATCATTCATAATACCTTGTCTAACTTAGTTTTGCGAAACCTAATCTGGCTAAGCATACCAACCTACATCAGACTATTTTCCCTTGATACAACTAAACCACTAATGCATACTGCTGTTTAACTGTTCACATGACTGATTCTGTTCTAAAGCGTACGTGATGCCATTTCTATAACGTCATACATTTGTATCCAGTTTTCTAAACGTTGAAGGTAAACATTTATATTTTAATATAATTTACTTTGAAAACTGAAGCATTTATATTTGAAATTCTTTCCACAACATTAATTTCCAAATCTCATTTTCATTTTGTAAACGTGCTCTATTATATTTTCTTTTATAATAGAAAACATTTATATTATGTTTGTTAAGTCTTTATATTTTATATGCTTTATTTTGCATTTATATTTTGCTTGCAAAGTTTTTAAATTTTCATAAATTTAATCTCCCATTTACTGTTTTGTATTTTTATTATATAATTTTTATGCTATATTTTACATTTGCATTTTGTTTAAGTTTTTACTATTTTGATTTATATTACATTTATATTTTGCTTAAAGTTTTATTTATTTTATGTTTTATTTTACATTTACATTTTGTTTCAATTTTATCTGTTTTAATTGTCAAAAAAGTTTTTTAAAAAATTAAATTTTACGTAAATTTTTGAAATTTTTATTATAAATATTTTTATTGACCCTAAAATAGTAAAGCAGTAAGGCGGTCCCCCCAATCACCCACCCCACCCCACTCCACTTTTATAAATCCGTGATCTATTGATCTCCTGCTTAAATCATATTTTAGTATCATTTTCTATAAACATATCATAAAGATAAGTTCTTTTTACTAATACATCATAGTGAAATTTAAAACATTATTCGAAATATTATTTTATTGACTCTAAAGCAGTAAGGAAAACACCATCAGCCGATCCCCCTCCCTGTCATGATCTACTGATTTATTATTGTGCTTTCTATTTGAAATTGCATTTTGTGCAAATATAGCATAAAAATAACTACATAATCCTTAAGAGAAAGAGAGAGAGAGAGAGAGAGAGAGAGAGAGAGAGAGAGAGAGAGAGAGAGAGAGAGAGAGAGAGAGAGAGAGAGAGAGAGAGAGAGAGAGAGAGAGAGAGAGAGAAAGAGAAGAAGAAGAAGAGAGAGAGAGAGAGAGACAGACAGACAGACAGACAAACAGACAGACAGACAGACAGACAGACAGACAGACAGACAGACAGACAGACAGACAGACAGACAGACAGACAGACAGACAGACAGACAGACAGACAGACAGACAGACAGACAGACAGACAGACAGAGGGAGAGAGAGAGATTGCTAGGCAATCCGATAACATCATTAAAATACGATATTATTATTAACATAAATTTTACCCCTACACGTCATAACGAAAGACGACAGGTGTTATGATTTGCCATATAGATTTACTCAGTTAGAAGATTAGGTTTCAACATATCTTTACAAAGATGTTAGTTCCATGAATCATGATATGTTATATATTTTTTTCAATATATAAATACCTTCCTTAGTTACATACTTAAAGATGTAACGTTCAGCTATAGCAAATTCTTTACTGTAAGGATTGTTACTGTAGATATATTCACCCCAATATTCTATAAATAGATAGATAAATCAATCAATGTTTAACGAGGCTAAGAAATGATCAATGATATTTTCAGAGCCCTCTGTTTGCGATATATTAATTGTAAAATGCTCTTCATACAATAAACTATGAGCAGCAGTAATATGATTAGCATATATACCTGTGTTCTTATACAAATATTTTATTTGAGTTGCGCCTTTAATACAGAATCCGTGTAAGTAGGTTCAAATATTCCTGTCTTTATGTCATTGCCAAATTCTGACATCCATAGTGCTCACATATCGTTGCTTAGAAAATGTTAAAGTAAATCGCTTTTCAGCTTTATCTTCATTGCCGCTGATAATTGTCTGTTACTGGTTTATGATAATACAGGTCATAATTTTCATCTACCTAGTCCTCGGTATGTCAGCATATACAAAGTAATTTTTCTGATTTCATAAAACATGAGGAACATTAGAATAATCTAAGTAATCACCACATGCAAGATATTCATGTCGGTCAGGTTTTCTTTTATATATAAAGGAGACAATACTTTTAGGGATTTTGATTTTTCATTTCAAAATATCTTTTATATCTGTATATTATGTTTAGACGAATCATGTTAACTGCACAAAGATTCAACGTCACCTAAATCCTGCCTGAAGAAAGTAATACCATGTAACTGTTGTTTATAATGCCAGTACATTACGAACTGCATGGTGCATTTTGTCCAATCACCTGTCAGTGCTAACGACTAAACAACAGTTAAAGAGATATTTCATCACTTTTTGTAGTCAGAAGAGGAGGAGGAGCTAAAGATAGAAGTATGAATACCGTGGTAGAACCTGATATTAAAGTTTCTTGCCAAAGGTATAGCAATGAATTAATTATCCATAAGTCTTAAGTTGATTATTTATTAAACTTAAATATTGTTAATAGTTTACTTAAAGACAAACTATCTCGGTTAGGTTGCATTGCTGTGCAACGTGAATCCATCTCGGTTAGGTTGCATTGCTGTGCAACGTGTATCCATCTCGGTTAGGTTGTATTGCTGTGCAACATGTATCCTTCTAGGTTAGGCTGCATTGTTGTGCAACGTGTATCCGTATAGGTTAGGTTCAACTGTACCCCCTTTTAAGTTTAGGTTAGGATAAAGTTGGGTTAAGTAGACACAGATTTATTATATATATATATATATATATATATATATATATATATATATATATATATATATATATATATATATATATATATATATATATATATATATATATATATATATATATATATATATATATATAGTATCTAAATATATATATATATATATATATATGTATATATATATTTTAAACCATTTTAATCACTTTTTTGATTTTTTTTTCAGAAAACAAAAGTTATATATGCAAATTTATTTTTAATGTTTTGCCTCCTTGCCCCCATAATAAGATTTAAATTTTATTGAAAGTAATTATTAACTATGGCTACACAAAACTTAGTCTGCAGAGCCGGCGACATAAGAGGTCTCTGGCCGAAGCCGGAGCCGGAGCCGGAACCGGACCGGATCTCCAGTGTATCACTACTGATAACTTATTCCTTTAGAAGGCGACTAATGAGCTACAGACGAGACGTCTTTAGCATGATAAATCGTTTTGAATAGTCAAATTGCAAGGATCATTGCAGGTAAACTTTTCCTTCCATTTTTCTGTGTTCATTTTAATAAAAAGTCACATAACGTCTCTATTTTGAAATCTTTTATAACAAACAACAGGAAACCTAAAAAGTTTTACACTAAAATATCACCTTAAAAAGTTACTTATACCACCAATATTTTCATTAACAGAAGACATAATATAAAACTAAACTGAAAATTGTTTTACTCAGGGTTAGAATGAAGTTATATTTTATTTCACATATGATGATGATAAAAAATACAGGCCAGATGTTTTTAATGGAAACAAAAATAAATTAGCCAAGTAGTCAAAGTCATATGATTCGAGAATGTAAAATATGATTAAGAGTCCTTGCACTGAATGAATGATCGCAGCAATTTATTGTAATCTATTACTCTTTTGCTATATATAACGCGGAAGTATTATCCGTCTTTATATATATATATATATATATATTATATATATATATACCATATATATATATATATATATATATATATATATATATATATACCTATATCATATATATATATATATATATATATATATATATATATATATATATATATATATATATATATATATATATATATATATATATATATATATATATATATATATATATAAATATATATATATATATATATATATATATATATATATATATATATATATATATATAAAAATATATATATATATATATATATATATATATATATATATATATATATATATATATATATATATATATATATATATATATATATATATATATATATATATATATATATATATAGTATATATATATATATATATATATATATTATATATATATATATATATATATATATATATATATATATATATATATATATATGAAATATATATATGTATATATGTATATATATATATGAATATATATATATATATAATATATATATATATATAAATATATAATAATAATATATAAACATTTTTTTATAGACACGTCATATATTTTATTTAAATCAGCTCTTTGCTAAAGAGAAATATATATATATACCTTATATATATATCTTTATCTACTTACTATTATATATATTTAAATATATTATATATATATATATATATATATATATATATATATATATATATATATATATATATATATATATATATATATATATATATATATATATATATATATATATATATATATATATATATATATATATATTATATATTTGATTTGACCGTCGTCGGTGTTGGATGTATTGGAAACAGCTGGGGAGAGGAAGAAGAGAGAAGAACAAGAGAAGGGTTGGAAAGAGGCTGAAGAAGATGAAAACTCTAGGAGAGTTACTGATGTATTAATTGAAGCCATTTTATTGTTTAGAAGTGAAGAAGAAATTTTACCAAACTGAATAAAATATTTAAAAAAATTTATTTGATCATATATTTCGAAATTAAAATCAAAAAAATAAAGAAATTAAGTCAAAATTAATATATAAAACTAGAGGAGCTACATAATTTTCTATTCCAGTCTTATTATATGATTTTCACTAAAATATTCTGTGAAGGAAGAAAAATTTGGGAATAGTTCTTTTAAATTATAATTTTGGATTACAAATAATTACATCTACTTCTAGGTGATATTTGGTCGAAAATGGATAAAGTATTCAGCGAAGTCAAGGAAAGAAAAAAAGAATTTTCATTGCATAATAATAATAATGATAACGATGAAGATTAATGATTGGATGTTTCGTCGCGGTCAGAACATATGAAGATCTTCTTCGCATGGTTATAGGGCGACAGGGCTAGCAACCCGGTCCTTTCCTTTTGCTTGCATTACTCTTGGACCAGCGTTGGTATCTTATGCGCCTAGAAGCAAGCTCCTCTGGAGAGCTCTAGGAAGGCGAGTTTTGAGGCCTAATGGGAGAAGATGCTAGTTCTACTGAAAGGGCGAAAACCCTACCTGAGAGTGTTTAACTCGAGGACTGGCATCCAAACCGTTGCGCCGAGAAATGGCTTTCTGGAGTGTTCTAGGGTTGTGAGTTTCGGGCCAGAAGGAGAAGACGCTGGACCAACTGACAGGGCGAAAGCTCTTCCTGGGAGTTGTTATAGA
>JABUQX010141946.1:0-5000 GCA_015478945.1 Trachelipus rathkii
TATATATATATATAGTATATATAGTATAAGCTATATATATATATATATATATATATATATATATATATATATATATATATATATATATATATATATATATATATATATATATAAACGAAACGAATTTTTTTATTATTATTATTTTAAAGTTTCTCCTTTACAATTAAAAGAAAAAAACCTGCATACAAATAAAAAACAAAGATATATTTGTTTAATTACATAGCGCTGTTGAAATGACAAAAAAGGCGCGAGCGTAACCGCAAACACTAATTTTTTGTTATTGAATCCAATGTTTCAAGAGGTTCAAATTTCTGACACATTTACTGACATTTTCTCGATAGGGTTAGTTTTTTCACTTCTGTATTATCAGGTGGGTAAATTGATTATTAGCTTTTATGTTTTATCTTTTTAACTTTTATATAGCTTATAAAAAGGCTTTTTTTTTCGTTATTTTAACTTATTAATTCACTTTATTATAAGCCAGGCCTTTGAGTCACATAAGTAAGATTACTTAAGGGATGAGAAACCGGCGCTTTAAAAACTACGCTTAGCGTCTTTTTGGGGACGTGGATGGCCTAGTGCGGTAGAGCATCCGGTTGTTGTTAACTCAGCAACGCGGAGTCCAACGTTCGAATCCCGCTGACGAAGAGTAAAATCTTCTGTGACTCATTCATTTATATGGATTTATAGAAATTGAGTTTGAGCGCCTTGGGACGGGATGGCTCCAAGAACTGACTTCATAATGCGGGAGCCGACCCAGCAGTACCTTCTGCAGCCTTTGAGCAACAGCATTTCATGGATGAGAAGCTTTGCAACCACGTTTGGTGCTCTTTAGACGTGGATGGCCTAGAGATTCGGTTGTTACAATAGCAACGTGGGAGTTCAACGCTTGAAGGACGGTGGTCTTCTGTGACTCATTCATTCAGTGAATGAGTCACAGAAGATTTTACTCTTCGTCAGCGGGATTCGAACGTTGGACTCCGCGTTGCTGAGTTAACAACAACCGGATGCTCTAACCACTAGGCCATCCACGTCCCCAAAAGAACGCTTCAAACGTAGTTTTTAAAGCACCGGTTTTCTCATCCCATAAATGCTGAGTACTCAAAGGCCTGGCCCCCATTAAATGAATGAGTCACAGAAGATTTTACTCTTCGTCAGTGGGATTCGAACGTTGGACTCCGGCGCGTTGCTGAGTTAACACAATAACCGGATGCTCTAAACACTAGGCCATCCACACGTCCCCAAAAAAGACGCTTCAAACGTAGTTTTTAAAGCACCCGGTTTTCTCATCCCATAAATGCTGAGTACTCAAAGGCCTGGCCATCACCTGCTGTTTTCATCATGGTCTATTAAAAGTTTGAGTGGATTCCAACGGCCGGTCATGATCCTCCTCCGTCCTTGCACTTTTCTACCACACTGACGAAGCAGTTTATAAAACTATGTTTTCTTGTTCTGGTTTTTTATCAAACTAATAAGGGGTGAGACACATTGGAGGAAGGGATATTATAGTGATGGGGGGAGAAAGGAATTTTTATGAACGATAAATGGGAGTAAAATCTGCAATGAAATATGTGATCAATCAGATACACATGATTACAGTACACAAATAAACAAATCTCAGGTTTTATTCTAGGATACAGAAACTCCAACTCCTCACTGTCACAGTATTAAACAAAGTGCTCAAAACATTAATAGTTATCATTTAGGTAAATCCAGCCGGTATTTAATTAATATATCTAACATATTACTGTTACTATAACTAAACACGTATACAAAGAATTTTATTTTTAGTTCGACTGTGTTTATTAAGTATATAACACTAAACAGTTTATTAAACAAGCACGTCTATTACTGTTTCTATACGAAAGTCTTCCCTTCAGTCACCCATTCACCGGACAACGATCAACTATTTACTTGTCTAAATATAAAAATTCATCTCGACATTATTTACCTAATTGATAAAATAAAATGCCTTATAATGATAAGATAACACTTGTGCGACATGTTTCATTATTGACTTACAAAAATGGCGAAATTGATCAACAAAGAATTTGTGTCCGCGATAATCGCAAAATAGAAGAAGGAAATTGAGCGGGAAAAATGAATCATAATTTCCGGTGCTTTCCAAATTATAGGTGAGAGAGAGCTTGACCGATTTTTAAATTTATTATTATTATTATTATTATTATTATTATTATTATTATTATTATTATTATTATTATTATTATTATTATTATTATTATTATTATTATTATTATTATTATTATTATTATTATTATTATCGTGGCACATTGTTCTCAAGTATCAGAGTAAATTGAATTTAACTGTTATTTGATTTGTTTTGAAACTAAGAGACTTCAATTAAGTGATTTAAAAGAGTTGGGCTTTCCACGCGGTCGATTTACTTCACTCTCATTTTGACTCTACTTAGCTTTGATAAGATCAATTTAGGTGTTCATAAAATTCCTTTATTATTATTATTATTATTATTATTATTATTATTATTATTATTATTATTATTATTATTATTATTATTATAATTATTATTATAGTTATAGTTATAGTTATAGTTATAGTTATAGTTATAGTTATAGTTATAGTTATAGTTATAGTTATAATTATAGTTATAGTTATAGTTATAGTTATTATTATTATTATTATTATTATTATTATTATTATTATTATTATTATTATAATTATTATTATTATTATATTATTATTATTATTATTATTATTATTATTATTATTATTTATTATTATTATTTATTATTATTATTTATTATTATTATTATTATTATTATTATTATTTTTATTATTATTATTATTATTATTATTATTATTATTATTATTATTATTATTATTATTATTATTATTATTATTATTATTATTATTATTATTATTATTATTATTATTATTATTGCAGGCAAGGCAAGAGAAATCTTAAGTTTGTTTGTCACTGGTGGGTTAAAAATCTTTGAATGTTCTAATATAAATCAATTAATAATTTATCTTAGAATATATATATATATATATATATATTAGTTATTATTGTTATAAGATATATATATATATATATATATATATATATATATATATATATATATATTACTATATATATATTATTATATATATAGTTATTATATATATATATATATTACATATATATATATTATATTGTTACTCCTTTCCAATTACCCTCCTCTCTCATATTATTATGATAAATAAAGCCTACCGCATGTCTAAGCTCTGTGCTAGAGCATTTTCCAGATAAAAGTAACCTGCATCTAAATAGGGAATTAATAAAAGATCTGAATAAATATTTCAAAGTTTTTAAATTTAACAAGAACATTGCTTCGTTGCTCTGCTTTGGGTGTAAGATGAGGGAACGAAACCATGATTTTAATAAATTCTAAGGTTTGTAGTTTTCAATAATAAAAAACGTATCTAAATACACACCGAGCATATATGAAAAAATAGTATTAGGATACGGGTTGGCATTCTCAATTAATAATGAAGACCATTGGATGAATTTCATCAACGATTTTAACAACTGGGAAAGAAATTATAAACAGGAAAGTTGCAATACAGATATACTAAAAGGGATACTATTGACAAACATAACAAATTTGTTACAATTTAATGCCCACCCAATAATATTCCACTAAGAGTTAAAAAATTAAAGAAAAACCCAGATATCATTATCACAAGATCCGACAAAGGGAATCAAATAGTTATAATGGATAAACAGACCTACATAGAGAAAGCAAATATTCTACTCTCTGACAACCACACCTATACCAAATTAAATAAGGACCCCACCAAAGAGTCACAAAACAAATTTAACTCCGCACTCAAAACCATATTAAAAGACCACAAAGAATTAATCAATAATGTACAGTCCTACATGAACTCTCCCTCACAGTTCTATGGAGTCCCTAAGACCCATAAAAACAACATTCCCCTCCGCCCGATCATTTCAAATATAAATAGCTCAACTTATAAACTGTCAAAATGGTTGGCAAAACAACTAAAGCCGCTCATTAACAAAATTTCAAATTCGCATTTATCAAATTCAACAGACTTCATTTCACGTACCTGCAGACTAAACCCCACCACTCACAAATTCCTCAGCTTTGACGCCATATCATTATTTACATCAGTCCCAGTCCCACAAACATTGACATTATTAGAAAACTACATTAATGAAAAAAACTTTATCCTCCAATACCTCTTCCAACTCGTAAAAGAACTAATCATTCTGTCCCTACAACACATCTTTTTTAATGGTAATTTTTATTAGTCAAAACTCAGGCTCAGCATGAAGGTCTCCCTTTATCACCTATCCTCGTAGCAATAATATTTTATATGGAGCTACCGAATACTATCACATATTACCCCATCCCCTACTACACAATAGCATCTGGGTAAGGTACGTGGATGACATTTTTGCAGCCCTACCCCACAACACCAATTCCCAAGAAGTCCTTACTTTCATCAATAGTTTTCATTCTCCAGTACAATACACTATTGAAGAACCCTCCAACGAAATACTCCCATTTTTAGATACACTAGTTACCTGGAAAAACAACTTAAGAATACAATACAGTATATATAGAAAACCCACGTTCTCCCCTAATTACATACACTGGTTATCAAACCACCCCACACACACAAAACTAGCCTTATTATCATCTTTATATCTCCGTGCTTTCTGAATATGTTCACCACCATTACTGCAAAACGAAACACAATACATACACAGAACTTACCCTATTACCCTAATACCCTCCAACAATATCAGCCTAAAAAACACATTTCGACCCCTCAAATTTAATTCAAATACCTCACAGAGTTGTGTATATCAGATTCCGTGCACAAATTGCAAAAAAAATATATGTAGGAGAAACATCAAATTTTGTACGACGCAAGTATAAACACACAATAGACCTACGTAACGACAGTATTAATTCAGCGTTAACGCAACATAGAAGATTGGCTGA
>JABUQX010141946.1:10000-17881 GCA_015478945.1 Trachelipus rathkii
AAGTGATATATATATATATATATATATATATATATATATATATATATATATATATATATATATATATATATATATATATATATATATATATATATATATGTTATTTTTCTTACACATCTTCCCTCATATTATTAGGATGAAGGTACAATAGACAAATGTAGTTTCATTGAAGTTGGAAAATTTTCCTTTAAAGCAAAAACTAACCCATCTAAATAGGGAATTAATGAAAGGTCTCTTTTAATTCTGTGCCGATGCTTTAACAGGAACATTGCTTCGTTGCTCATGTTTAGACGTAAGATGAAGAACCATGATTTTAATTTCCATGGTTTTATCACTGTCTTAAAACTTGAAGAAATGGCTCTGAATTCCACCTGAAAGGTTTGACGGTAGCTTTCAATCGCATCAATTAGTCCCTTGATTTGACACTGTACAGTGTAGATATTCATTTCGACAGTTTGCAAGGTGTTTAAGAGTGGCTCCAGAATCACTGAGTAGTAGGCAATATATCGAATATCGAATTGTATGAGGAGAATTGACATGTTTCCAAATCTTCTTGAAGATAGATTTGAAAACTACAAAAAGAACGGAGGTTAAAACGTTAAGAAAACCTTAGATATCATTATCACAAGATCCGATAAAAGGAATCAAATAGTTATAATGGATAAACAGACCTACATAGAGAAAGCAAATATTCTACTCTCTGACAACCACACCTATACCAAATTAAATAAGGACCCCACCAAAGAGTCACAAAACAAATTTAACTCCGCACTCAAAACCATATTAAAAGACCACAAAGAATTAATCAATAATGTACAGTCCTACATGAACTCTCCCTCACAGTTCTATGGAGTCCCTAAGACCCATAAAAACAACATTCCCCTCCGCCCGATCATTTCAAATATAAATAGCTCAACTTATAAACTATCAAAATGGTGAGCAAAACAATTAAAGCCGCTCATTAACAAAATTTCAAATTCGCATCTATCAAATTCAATAGATTTCATTTCACGTTCTGCAGACTAAACCCCACCACTCATGACCATGAGTGTACTCATGCACACAATATATATCAGCTTTGACGCCATATCATTATTTACATCAGTCCCAGTCCCCCAAACATTGACATTATTAGAAAACTATATTAATGAAAAAACTTTATCCTCCAATACTTCTTCCAACTCATAAAAGAACTAATCATTCTGTCCCTACAACACAATTTCTTTCATTTTAATGGTAATTTCTATAGTCAAACCTCAGGCCTCAGCATGGGGTCCCCTTAATCACCTATCCTCAGCAATATCTATATGGAGCTTACCGAATACTATCACATATTACCCCATCCCCTACTACACAATAGCATCTAGATAAGGTACGTGGATGACGTTTTTGTAGCCCTACCCCACAACACCAATTCCCAAGAAGTCCTTACTTTCATTAATAGTTTTCATCCTCCAGTACAATACACTATTGAAGAATCGGCCAACGAAACACTACCATTTTTAAATACACTAGTTACATGGAAAAACAACCTAAGAATACAATACAGTATATATAGAAAACCCACGTTCTCCCCTAATTACATACACTGGTTATCAAACCACCCCACACACACAAAACTAGCCTTATTATCATCTTTATATCTCCGTGCTTTCTGAATATGTTCACCACCATTACTGCAAAACGAAACACAATACATACACAGAACTTACCCTATTACCCTAATACCCTCCAACATTATCAGACTAAAAAACACATTTCGACCCCTCAAATTTAATTCAAATACCTCACAGAGTTGTGTATATCAGATTCCGTGCACAAATTGCAAAAAAATATATGTAGGAGAAACATCAAATTTTGTACGACGCAAGTATAAACACACAATAGATCTACGTAACGACAGTATTAATTCAGCGTTAACGCAACATAGAAGATTGGCTGATCATCATATCAATATCAACAAAATGCAACCTATCAGATACATCAATCACACTAATCACAGAAAGGTTCTAAAATCATTTTGTATACATAATGTAGAAAACTACAACAAGCAACCTGGAGAGATAAGGATCGACCAAATACAAAACGAATATTTAAAAACATTCAAATATTTCAATAGATCGATTACAAAAATTAACAACCAACTGGACATCATTAAAGAGCATTTCAAAAAAAAAAGGAAAATAATTCTTACTTGGCCCGATGAGGTCTAGCGATTGTTCGAGATGAAAGCTTGCCTTTTTTAACATATAGTTTAATTTATTTGTTACTTGCTATGTGTAAGTGTTTTATTAAATGTTTAATTAAAAGAATTTCCTTTAAAAACTGTTATTTTACTCCAAGGGCAATATATCCTCTCTCTCTCTCTCTCTCTCTCTCTCTCTCTCTCTCTCTCTCTCTCTCTCTCTCTCTCTCTCTCTCTCTCTCTCTCTCTCTCTCTCTCTCTCTCTCTCTCTCTCTCTCTCTCTCTCTCTCTATATATATATATATATATATATATATATATATATATATATATATATATATATATATATATATATATATATAATATATATATAATATATATATATATATATATATAATAAACTTTAAATAGTTTCACCTTATTTATAAATAAAGAGAATGTAACTAAGAGATGCCAAAGACAACAATATAAACAATTTTATACTCTAAATCTACACACACACACAATTTCCGCTATTCAATTTGAACACGAACAGCCACCTTTTTTAATGGATTGAAAAGTAGCGCTATTTAAGTAAAATTATTCTTACACTTTTGTTTCAATTTTCATAATCTTTTATATTTATTATGTAATATTTTCTTTCATCTGACCAATTTTAAAAAAAAAAAAATAAGAGAATTTTATCGTAGCATTATGAAATTTGCAAAATATCGATCGTTTCTATAATGTTAACTAGTGCTAAGCATGAGCATATTAGCCGCCTCTGATATATATATATATATATATATATATATATCCGTCAGTTTTACGCCTCCGTCAGTATATATCAGCAACACCTGCTGCTATATATAGCATATATATGCGATTGCGAGGTGCTGCTGTATATATATATATATATATATATATATATATATAGGTCAGCATCCCGAAGAGTTCAGGCATGTAAAGAAAACTATAACAGCTACACGAAAATAAATATCATTTAATAATCATTAATTTACGAAATTTTAAAAATAAACGAAAAGAAATATTTGGAAAGAGTAGTGTAAATGTTGAAAAACTTGTTTGAAAAATTCGCAGCTACCGCGCTCCGAATGTTGCCAAATGTTGATTTTTAAAACTAACAGAATACCCATGAATTGAAGTAGGCACAGATGGACCCAGAGTCGTGGTTTCTCAGGATGGGGACGACAGGGGGGACACAATCCCTCTGTCCTCCAATCGGCACCTCGAGCACTAAAAGGGATATAAAAAGAGAAAAATAACATTTTCTCCAAAGCGTAAAAAAATAAGGTATTTGGCATACTAGCTCCAGTAATGCGGTTCAGGTCAATCAAACGTACAATAAGCAGGTAGATTTTACTAATAATTTAAAGCTGTTGATAATAAAATAGTAGAATAAAATAATTTTTTTTTTTTTAGAGTTTCTTCTATGAATTCCTGCCAGTCAAAAATGTTACTTATTTTCCTGTAGATGTTATAGTTTTCATCAGTCCTATTTATGAACTCTTTGGGATGCTGATATATATATATATATATATATATATATATAACTTTCCCTCCTGCTTCCAGCTTTTGATATATATATATATATATACCTATATATATATACCATATATATATACTCACTGCCACCTGCCACTGCTGCTCACTCTCGCACGCCACTATACCTGCCTCTCTTTCTTCTCTTCTCATATATACTCTCTATATAAACAGGCTGGTACCTTGGCCGTGACACTAAGAGTTTCTCGCACCCACAATTAAAGAAAAGCACACTTCCAATAAAGAAACGAATCATATTTGTTTAAGTACATGGCATAATTGATAGGCCCAAAAAAGGCGCGAGAGCGTAACCGCAAACACTGAGCCACGTTATTGAATCAATGTTTCAGAGGTTCAATTTCATTACATTTGCTGACATTCTCTGATGGGTTGGTTTTTCCGCCACCTGTAGTATCAGGTGGAGTAAGTGATTATAGCTTTTATGTTTTATCTTTTTTAACTTTTATATAGCTTAGTAGCACGCACTTTTTCATTATTTTATTGTGTTCACTTTATATTACCTGCTGTTTTCATGGTCTATTAAAAGTTTGAGTGGATTCCAACGGCCGGTCATGATCCTCCTCCGTCCTTGCACTTTTCTACCACACTGACGAAGCAGTTTATAAAACTATGTTTTCTTGTTCTGGTTTTTTATCAAACTAATAAGGGGTGAGACACATTGGAGGAAGGGATATTATAGTGATGGGGGGAGAAAGGAATTTTTATGAACGATAAATGGGAGTAAAATCTGCAATGAAATATGTGATCAATCAGATACACATGATTACAGTACACAAATAAACAAATCTCAGGTTTTAATTCTTGGATACATAAACTCTAACTCTTCACTGTCACAGTATTAAACAAAGTGCTCAAAACATTAATAGTTATCATTTAGGTAAATCCAGCCGGTATTTAATTAATATATATAACATATTACTGTTACTATAACTAAACACGTATACAAAGAATTTTATTTTTAGTTCGACTGTGTTTATTAAGTATATAACCCTAAACAGTTTATTAAACAAGCACGTCTATTACTGTTTCTATACGAAAGTCTTCCTTTCAGTCACCCAGTCACCGTACAGCGATCAACTATTTACTTGTCTAAATATAAAAATTCATCTCGACATTATTTACCTAATTGATAAAAAAAATGCCTTATAATGATAAGATAACACTTGTGCCACATATTTCATTATTGACTTACAAAAATGGCGAAATTGATCAACAAAGAATTTGTGTCCGCGATAATCGCGATATAGAAGAAGGAAATTGAGCGGGAAAAATGAATCAGATTTCCGGTGCTTTCCAAATTATAGGTGTGAGAGCTTGACCGATTTTTAAATTTATTATTATTATTATTATTATTATTATTATTATTATTATTATTATTATTATTATTATTATTATTATTATTATTATTATTATTATTATCATTTGTGAAAAATAAATAAAAAATCCTCCCATGAGTTGTGTCTGAAAAAATCTGGGCTGCCAGGGTAACTGGAGCAATTCCCAGTGGACCCAGACCCATGCGCGTTATCTCTACACATTTATCATTTAGTCTGAGCAATTTTTAATATAATTATAGGGAGTGTAACCCCGCAATAGTTCTTTATCTGCAAAGAGTATATATATATATATATATATATATATATGCTCTATCTTTATATATATACCATATATACCTTATATATGCTTTCTATTATAACTATGTATATATAATATATACATATATAATAACATATATATAATATATATATATATATAACTATATATATAATATATATATATATATATATATATAGACCACAACTGAAACGAAGACCAGTTTCGTCGAAGTTTGAAAATTTTCTTTCTAGAGCAGGTAACATCAAAATAGGGAATTAATAAAAGATCTCTTTTAATACTGTGCAAGATTATTCAACAGGAACATTAGCTGTTTGCTCTTGTTTAGATGTGAATGAGAGGAACCGCATTTTTAATTTTCCATTGGTTCTGTCACTGTTTTAAAACTTGAGAGAAAATGGCTCTGAATTCCACCAGAAAGTTTTGACGGTAGCCTTCAATCGTAGCAATTAGTCCCTTGATTTGACACTGTACAGCTTGCAAAGTGTTTAAGAGTGGTTCCAGAATCACTGAGTAGTAGGCAATGACAGTTAGCACCAAGAGAAATATCGAATTATGCGAGGAGAATTGATATGTTTCAAAATCTTCTTGACGATAGATTCGAAAACTACAAAAAGAACGGAGGTTAAAACGATAGGACGGTAGTTTGAGGATTGAGAGGTTTCCCCCTTCTTCGGCACAGGTTGAATAAGGGCGCGTCTTCAGGAGGAAAGGGAAGATCGATGTGGAAAGACAAAGATGAAACAGTTTATTCTCGGCCGTAGAAGGGCGTCTCGTACAAGTGGCAGCTCTGAGCTAAAGCTTTCCCTCAGTCCTATTTGGGGCCTCCAATCCGAGAGGGTAGACCACTCGCATCCAGGTAAGTGATGTCAATGACCCTCTCGGAGGCGGGCAAACAGATGTCGCACGTAGTACACACCTCCGCGTTTACCAAGGTAGGGATCAGACTTGAAGCAGAAGTTAGATGAACCACAGGAGGAATACCGTCAGGACCTTACGCCTTCTTAGTGTTAATCTCAAAGAGAAACGAAGAATAACTTCTTCAGAAGGCACAAATGAGTTGGAGAGGAAAGAGAGGGAGGAATTGCTCCGAAATCGTCAATCGTGGAAATAAAGGCAAAAGTTTGAGTAAAATATTCATCTTTATCAGAATTTAAAATGGCAGCTGTATCATTGGAAGTTTCAAGAGGAGGAAAAGAACGAGAAGCAAATTGCTACAAAGGGCATGAGGAAGAGGAACAAGAATGATCATTGCATTTTCTATGGCTAAAGAAAAAAAAGATTTTTGTGCCAAGAAAAGATTTTGGATGACTCCTGAAAGAAATATAAGTTGTGGAGTTTGAAGAAGACAGAAATTCCCATTAAAATTAAACCAAGGTTTGTTTGCTTAAGTTTGAAGGGAAATATGAAATGAACCTCCTCCCTCGAGAGATCACCGTCCCTACATTTCCCCCAGCCACTGAGGAACCCCCCCCCCCCTCCCTCGAAGAGGTAGTCACTCCATTGGAAATCAAAGAAGTACGACTGTAAATCCGACCAGTTTTCAGTACCAAAGTTCCAGAAACGTTTCATCGCCGTTGGCAGGGGCTTTCCTGGAAGACTTGAAGAGACAAGAATACGCACTTAACTAGCGCCTGCCTGCCGCACCTTGCCACCACCTACTGCTGCCATATATATATAACCCATATACACCGCTTGCTTAATATATATATATATATATATATATATATATAACATATATACTGCTGCTGCTAATATATATATAACTATATGCTGTAACTGCTATAATATAGAAATATATATATATATATATATATATATATATATATATATTCGCACTTTCGTTTTTCGTTTTGGACTAAAGTAAATAAATAAATAAATAAAAATAAATAAATATATAAAATAAAAAAAAACTTTAAGAAATATGTTTCAACGTAAAATAATGGTTCAGAAACTAAAATCTCAATTAGTCTAAAATTTCTGAAAGTGTTGCGAAAATATTGATTTTGGTGAGACGCCTAAAATTTAAAATGTAAACAAACATCAGCTGACGCATCTAAACAAATGTAAATTACATGTTATTAATCTAATTTAATTTAATCATTAAATAATTTAATCGGTATAAAAAAAAAGTTATGGAATTTAATTAAAAATTATTATGGGCAAGTAATAAATTTTGAACAAATTATATTTACGTTCTGCAGCGAAAACTAAAGGGAGAAAACTTTATTTTAAATCTTGCTGCAGAGACGAAAAATTTCTGAGTGGGATTAAAAATGGGATACTCATGGGACGTTTCACTTCATTAGTCTTCAATAATATTTATCGTGGCACGTGCCAGGGTTGTGGAGTCGGAGTCGGAGTCGGAGTCGGGGAGTCGGTAGTTTTGAAGAGAGTGGAGTCGGAGTCGGCAATTTTGAAAAGGGTGGAGTCGGAGTCGGAGTCGGAGTCGGTAATTTTGAAGAGGGTGGAGTCGGAGTCGGAGTCGGAGTCTGAGTCGGTAATTTTCAAGAGTCGGT
>JABUQX010141947.1:0-10000 GCA_015478945.1 Trachelipus rathkii
TCAAAACGAATAAAAAAAAAAAAACTATTAAAAACCCCTCCTTAGAATTTTCCACTGATTCCAAATAATTGCATTGACTTTCACATTCACAAATATTAAAATAAATAAATGTGATTAGAAAATGTTCTGGCGGAACTTGTTAGAAAATTTAACAACTTTTGTGAGAAATTGATTAGAATGAGCTGACTAGTGCCGTCTCAAGGTAGTGACTAATTTGAATCACAATCGAAATCTAGCAATATTAATATTGATAGGCTCGTACTTGTGAGTATATTCGCTCGAAATCAACTGTTGAAGCAATTCCGCATGGCATTCTTATCCAGTGTGGTTTGGGATTACTTCGATATTGTTTCCCATGGCAACGCAAACCGTACACTTTGCAATCGTAATTATTCTCGGAAAGGAAGAATGACATCCGGGTTAAGAACTATCTAAGCAGCAAACACAAGGAAAATGTAGAAAGGAAAATGAGTAAAAGAGTAAAGGATCCCCAATTCCAGCTTTAAGAACGAATCAGATTACTCTTGAAACTAATATAAAATACAAATATATGGGACAATGAAACGAAAAATCATAAAGGATGGATATAGTAAATTTACAAAAATTATAGTAATGGATGATTTTCTGTTTCGACACGTTGAAATTCTTGGTTTTGTACGGCTAGCGAAAGTATCGGTCTCTTTCAACACACTACTCAAAGGAAATACTACAGAGATATTATTTGATAGAAAAGTATGATAGAGTTAACTAAAGTTTCAGAATTAATAACCTCTATCAAATTATCATCCAAGTTAGCTTTCTCCACCGACGAATGGTCAGATACTCAATCAACAGTTTCTTTGTTTTCTCTGAGTAGTCATGCCGTTGACAATTTTGTGTCGTTCTCTGAACCTCCCACTGAACGTCATATAGGTGAATATCTCAATGACGTATTTAATGGAATGTTGCCGAAATGGAACCTATCCCCAGAGGATGTTCACTGTGTCATGAGAGATGCTGGTGCCAATATAAAGAAAATTGTTTCTTTCTTGAGTGAACAACACAAACTCCGTCAGTCATCAGCATTAGAAATGTTGTGACATCTCAATCAGCAGTTTCTTTGTTTTCTCTGAGTATTCATGCCGTTGGCAATTATTTCAGAAGCCAAATTTTGTGTCGTGCTCTGAACCTCTCACTGAACGTCATACAGGTGAATATCTTAGTGACGCATTTAATGGAATGTTGCCGAAATGGAACCTTTATCTTCAGATGATATTCACTGTGTCATGAGAAATGCTGGTGCCAATATAAAAAAAATTCTGTTTCTTTCTTGAGTGAACAACACAAACTCTGTCAATCATCAACATTAGAAATGTTGTGACATCTCAAACAAGAGTCAGCGAAGTTCTCTCAAAATATAGGTCAATTGCGGCACACTTTAATCATTTGACGATGACTCAGTATGAACTAAATAAAATACAGGCCATAATTAAAGTTCGCTAACTTTCAGTAATACATGACGTTACTCTGAAATTATGTTAAGGTTGCAAGAACTTAATGAATTTCTCTGTCAGTACGGCTGCTCTGATGATAAAATAAATGTCTTCCCATCCCATGACAATTCTATTCTAACCAATTGTATCATTGTACTTCAATCATTTAAAGATATCATTTTGATAATCAGCAAACACTTGTTTGTCATCCTCTCGTAATAACTCTGAAGAGAGTATTAATATCCTCAGACAATAATTGTCAAGGAATAAAAATGATGAGAGAGACGATATTGAGATCTTTCTCTCCTCTAAATTTATGTTTCTGTTACATTTGTTATTGTACCATTAATGATGTGACAATGAACATCGTAAATGGAAAACTATTTGTTTACCTATCACTCGTTAATTCTGATAAACCTCGGAATAGGAATATCAGACGTGCTAAGCGTGTTTGTACTAAATGTAAGTAATCCTACATCGTTAATTTTCTTGCTCCAAAAAATAACATTTGTAAACCTTCTTTTCCTACTCTTATTCGCTCTGATGAATCTGTAGCCAATACACCTATTGAAGGGTTATATATATATATATATATATATATATATATATATATATATATATATATATATATATATATATATTATATATATATATATATATATATATATATATATATATATATATATATATATATATAAAATATATATATATATATATATATATATATATATATATATATATATATATATATATATATATATATATATATATATATATATATATATATATATATTGAATATATATATATATATATATATATATATATATATATATATATATATATATATATATTACAGATTACCACCACTCACGGGCTGGGCCCTTTTCAAGGAGGGCAGGAAATAAAATGCACAAAGCTCTTAAACCTAACGCAAATCTCTTAGGTGAGAGCGCAGACGTGGGTTTAAAGAGAGAAGAAGATTAAATACAGTTGGAAAAACAGAAGATTGCAAGGAGTTTCCACAGAACAAAAGTGGCTGGAAAGATGGGCACAACAACGAACAGGTCTGGGTTCCAATGCTCACGTAAATTCATGCGAGAGCATGACACCTGTATTACGAGGGCGACGCAATGGAGATGGAATGCGAGCGGCCAGCTCCCCTGAGCATCTACCGTTGTAGTATCTATAGAAAAGGCCAACGTCACGTTGCAGAGATAGAGGGTCAGAGGTTTGAAAGTCAAGGGACAGTTTATTAGTCTCAGCTTTAGACTCAACTCTATCTAATAGAAGGGTGGAGCCGGAGCTCCCCAGATGTGAGAACATTACTCCAAACAAGGGCGAATAAGGCCCTTATTTAACTGGAGTAGCTGTGCAAAAAAAAAAATTCCCGCAACCTGAACAGAACTCCCAGCTTCTTTGAGGCCACCTTAGCAACCGTTGTGATATAAGGTTTCCAAGACAATTTTTTGTTTATGTTCAGACCAAAAATGTTTATGTTGTCAACAGGCGAGACGTTAGAACTGTCGAAAAAAATAGGAAAGTTAGGAGGTGTTTTTGAAAGGGAGTTGTAAAGAAGTTGAGTTTTCAAAGAGTTGAATTTCACAAGGTTGCGGCGGCCCCACCGGGAAATCCCATCCAGGTCGGCAAGAATAGAATCGGAAAGCTGTAGACGAGAGGCAACTCTAGATGCAAAAGAGGAAGCAGATTTGAAATAAGTGGAAAAATGGAGAGTTGAGTCGTCGGCATAAGAGTGAACAGAGTTAGAAGTACAGCTGAGGAGATCGTTTATGAAAAGTAAGAATAAAGTTGGAGATAAAACAGATCCTTGAGGAACACCACAATTAACAGGAAAGGAGGAAGAAGTCGCTCCATCAACGAGTGCTTATATGGAGCGACCAGAGAGAAAATTGACAAGAGTAAGCAAAGAGAAGGAGGAAACCCAAAGGAAGGGAGCTTAGAGACTAGTGAAGCATGTCATACTCGATCAAAAAGCCTTTGATATGTCGAGCGCCACCACACAAGACTCCTCATAGTCTCTAAGGGCAGAAGACCATAAATCAGTTAGATAGGATAGTATGTCACCAGTTGACCTCGAGCGTCGAAAGCCATACTGATGATCTGAAAGAGAGGGAATGAGACTCCATATGATCCAGGAAATGAGAGTTAAGAAGAGTTTCAAAGATCTTAGATAGAATACAAGTGAGAGTTACAGGACGATAGTTGGAAGGATCAGAGCGGCAGCCCTTTTTCGGGATTGGCTGGACATATGCGCGCTTCCAGCACTGAGGAAATGTACTAGTATTAAGGCATAGAGAGTAGAGTTGAACGAGTACAGGGGCAGCTCAGAAGCACACTCCCTCAAAACACGGGGAGGAATGCCATCCGGGCCACTAGCCTTCCTGACACTCATAGATCTCAGAATCTCATGCACCCGATCATGCGTAATCACGGGAAGAGGCATAGGAAACCTGAGAGGAGAAGAAGCAGGAGGAGGGATGCCGGAATCGTCCAGGGTAGAATTAGATGAAAAAGGAGGCCGAAGAGATTAGCCTTTTCAGTAGGAGAGTTAGCTACAGAACCGTCAGAGCGAATAAGTGGAGGAAAGGCAGATTTGCAAAAGTTATTAGAGATGTCTTTCGCAAGAGGCCAGAAATTTTTATCAGTAGGAGAGCCAAGTAGGTTGTCGCCCTTTCTTTTAGTGAAAGCGCGCTTAACCTGTCGAATAATAGCCCTGCATCGATTCCGAGCAGAATGGAAATTAGTAAGAATGATAGGAGAACGAGAGTTTTTCCATGCCCGATAGGCAATGTCTCTCTCCTGAATGGAGCGAGAACATTCTCCATCGAACCATGGATTTTGTGGAGAAAAAAATTTAGTTGAAGATGGAGATGACCCTGCTCCATACCCTCGATGCTAATATTAAGGCCTACCTTTTCAGCAGTGAGCGGCATCTCGATCCAAAGAGAGATTCACTCCAAGCATAGTTTGAAAAAAAGACACAACAAATCGAAATATATATATATATATATATATATATATATATATATATATATATATATATATATATATATATATATATATATATATATATATATATATATATATAAAAATTTATATATATCTTCACTCTCTATATATATATAAATATATATATATATCAAACTAAATTTTCTTTTTCTTTTATTTTAGAAATTTGTCAGGGCTGGTGCGGTGCAGTTGCGATCAAAGGCCCGCACCACACCACTACATATATTTTTCTCGTGCTCCGCACCGCACCGCACTTTTATTTTTCTTCCGCGCCGCACCGCACCGCACCCCACCGCCGCAGAATATGCGTGCGCACCTCACCACTTTCCACACCAAAATGAGCGCACCACACACTGCACCGCACCGCACCCAGTGCGTCGGCCAACCTAGTAGTAATCATGAATTAAATTCTCACTGAGTCTCTCTTTACAAAAAAATGTCTGGGAGAGGTTGTAATAGATGAGTTAGATAGTCAAACCCCGAGGTGGGGATTAGAAGATCTTTTATGTTTTAGCGCTATAATGGATCATAAAAATAATACTTGAATTTCGTAGCTACTTTAGTTACAAAAAAAAAAAAAAAAAAAAAAAATTGTGAGGGCAAAATTTCTTCTTGCCCTCACAAAAATTATGTATACCTCCATAGGTTTTATTTAATTTTAACTATTAATTATTTTCTATAGAAAAATAATTAACAACTCTTTGTATGGCACCATTTGTGTAAGAGTGAGTCACGGGACGGTGACGCTCAAAAGGAGTGCCTGGGGTATGAAGGAATAAGAGCCAGTTAAGATCTCACGTTATAAGAAGAGAGAGGTCGTGTTAAACTCTAAACTTGTTAAAAGGCCAAGGAAGTATTATTTTGGTTGTAAAGAAATTTATGAATTGTTAACTGCTCATCATGTGTAACTATTGAAATTAGCTATTGTGTTAACTAATGGATTGATTGCATTATTAATTGTTTTTAACATTGATACCATTATTCATGATTTGATTTAATTAATTTTAGAAATAAAAATAAGAAGTAATTACTCCTTTTCATTACCACTGTATTTAACTCTTCAAGGGTTAATACATATATATATATATATATATATATATATATATATATATATATATATATATATATATATATATATATATATATATATATATATATATATATATATATATATATATATATATATATATCCTCGCAGAGCGTTTTTATAGAAAGATTGATGAACGATTCAAAAGAAATGGAACATTATAGTGAGTGATTCAATTCTGAGTCATTCACGTTGGTGAACGACATTGCCCATCTTTACTACGAAGATTGATATAAATAGTGACATTCTGATTGGACAATGATATGATGGTGCAGCAGAAACGAAGAAAAGTTTTAGAGGTGTTCAAGCTTTTGAAAATATCCAACGGCGGTGTATATTTATTGCTCTTCACATTCATTAGAAACTGTTGGCACAGCGAAAGTAACCGGGTACTATTTTAGGTCATCAAGGCGGTGGTCAACTATTTTAATAAAAATAAAAGGAAAGAATTTCCAAGAAGCAAAATGGACACAATTAACACAAATGTGCGAAACAAGTGCGGTGGATGGAGTTAAGAAGGAATTGTTATGATATATTTAAAGTTCTTAAAGAATTTGTTGAAGCATTAGAGGAGCTTGGGATTGTTTAAGATTTTGATCCCTTTTCAAAAACCTCAAAACTTTTGAAATTATTAATCTATGAGCGAGTTTGTTATAAGTTTAATTATGGCTTTAACTTTATTCTCCTTGACTGTTAAATTTCATATACATTGCAATCTCCATCATTAGTGACAGCAACTACTCTTAATCATATTGAAAATATGATACTCGTTTTGAAAAATTTTCAAGCATTTTGGAAGTTGCAACAGAACTTCTGCTTTCTAGTAATGAAGAAATGATAATGCCTCTCGCCAGAATCAATTTAAAATGAAAAGACATAAAGCAATTAAAATTCCTTTTCTTGATGACTATCAAACCAATTAGAAAGCAAGTCAGCGAGTCATTGATCTATACTTACCAATCTTAATAAAATTCATTTCATCGATATCTATTAAAAATTTTAAGAATTTTGTAAATATATTTGATCTGTACAGTCACATTTGGACAGAAAGATATTTCTCTACTCTGAAAAGGATCTAAACATACTTTATTAATTTTACAGGAGGGGGAAAGACGAAAAATACTACCTCTAATGGGTGTTCATCATAGCAACACAATATAAACGGAGGAAGTTATCAATCAGTTTGCTGCTAAGAGAGGAAGAAGTGATTTTTCTTATTTACAAATTAACATTTTTTTGTGTTTTGAAATTGCTATCAAAATTGATTGTTTTATTAATTTTTATTCAAATAAGGATATATATATATATATATATATATATATATATATGCATCTATATATATATATATATATATATATATATATATACTATATATAAAAACGGTATTAATATATATATTTATGTAAATCTTTATACTTATATATATATATATATATATATATATATATATATATATATATATATATATATATATATATATATATATATATATATATATATATATATATATATATATATATATATAATGCATCTGATTCTTTAGTAATTTTTTTCTATCCTGATCTAAACCTAACCAGTTCTAATTTATTGATTTACTGAGCACAACAGTTTTTTCTTTACATCTCACACACACACACTATATATATATATATATATATATATATATATATATATATATATATATATATATATATATATAATATATATATAAATATATATCTACATATATATATATATATATATATATATATATATATATATATATATTTCAGGATTTATCCTAAAAGTAATAAAAAGGAATAAATGGAATTTGTTTTGCTTTTTTTAAAAGGAAAAGTTTTTTTTTAAAAATCAATGGACGAATTCTGTTTGAAAAGGCTTTTAATTTTACTGACTTGACGCTTTGTGGCGTTCCTTTGGAGAAGAAGAAAGAGAAGAAGATCTTTATCCGATTGAGAGGAGTAAGGATGGACAGAGAGAGAGAGAGAGAGAGAGAGAGAGAGAGAGAGAGAGAGAGAGAGAGAGAGAGAGAGAGAGAGAGAGAGAGAGAGAGAGGAATTTGAAATAGATAGATAGAAAGATAGATAGATAGGTAGATAGATAGATAGATATATAGATAGATATATAGATAGATTGATAGATAGATAGATAGATAGATAGATAGATAGATAGATAGATAGATAGATAGATAGATAGAAGACTAAATTAATTAGAAAGACAAACCAAGACTCAAAACAAACCAACAAAACTTCTATATTTAATCCTAAAGAAAAAAAAATCAATGAAAAAACGAGATAGAAAATAAAAATAAAAATAAAAAAATAAAAATAAAAATAAAAATAAAAATAAAAATAAAAATAAAAATAAAAATTAAAATAAAAATAAAACATAGAAACAAAGAAAATCAAGATAAAATAGCAATTATTGAAGAAAATTATAATTGAGCAAAAAGAAGAAAGCAAAAACACTCAAAAACACATTGTGGCGCAACGGTATAACACCTGAGTCACGAGGCAGAGGATCTGGGTTCGATTACTCGCCCGGATTCTAGATATCAATCATCTACAATAATTCCCCTCCTAAAATAGGGCGAAATGCTCATATATATATATATATATATATATATATATATATATATATATATATATATATATATATATATATATATATATATATATATATATATATATATATATATATATATATATATATATATATATATATATATAATTATATATATATATATATATATATATATATATATATATAACATCGATACTTCGGTGTGGTCATTTTCTTTCAACTAGTAGCCAACATCACTATCAAAAAAAAAAAAATTAAATAAAAATACCACACAGCGACGAAACAACAACAGCAACAACAACAGCAACAACAACAACAAATACGATAATACCTCAGCATCAATATAAAAAAAAAGAAAAAAAAAGAAAATCAAAAGACGAAGAAGAAACGGTCTAAAAAGGTCTGGCGAGCAGAAAAGAGTTATAATTTTGTTATCCTTAAAGACTCTCAAATGAATTTTGACATTTGAGTCAAACAGAGTTTGGAATAAGCTTCATTTATGACTCTATTTTATGGAACTTTCAATGAAGCTTAAAGAAAAAGGCTAAATAAGTGTATTACTATTATATAACTTTATGAGTATTGAAATATCTTCTTATAGGTTAGATGTATATAAATATATATATATATATATATATATATATATATATATATATATATATATATAAATATATATATATATATATATATATATATATATATATATATATATATATATATATATATATATATATATATATATATATAAATATATATATATATATATATATATATATATATATATATAGTGAAAACTAAAGAAGTTACCCGCATGATATCTCGAAAACTAAGATAGGTAAAGAAAGCTGATAACATATATGGAATCAGCGTATGAAATTTGTATGAATGAAAAAAATTTTTTATTTTTTATTTATGTTTTTATCTCCAAAACTACGATAGGTACAGAAAACTAATAACATATTTAAGAATCAGCGTATGAAGTATGTATGAAAAAATATTTTTTTAACTAAAAAAGATACCCCAGGGTAAACCGCAAAGATGCAAAAGAGTCGGGGTCTCTCGGCTTCCCTGGGGGACGACGGGAGCCAGGAGACTCTTCTCCCCACGCGGAGGGCACAGACCGCTGCTTTGGTATTTGGGTGTCGCGGGGGTTCCTCGCCCCTCCCTACGGGGTATGGAAACTCCCCCTCTGTCCCACCGTCGCTCAGCCCCCTAAAAAAAAATTTATACGCTGATTCCATACATGTTATTAGTTTTCTTCTACCTATCGTAGTTTTGGAGATATAAAAAAAAATAAAAAAATTTTTTACATTTTCCATACAAATTTCATACGATTCCATATATGTTATCAGTTTTTCTTGTACCTATCTTAGTTTTCGAGATATCATGCGGTAACTTCTTTAGTTTGGCCTATATATATATATATATATATATATATATATATATATATATATATATATATATATATATATATATATATATATATATATATATATATATATATATATATATATATATATATATATGGTTAGGATTGCATAATAGTGACGGAAAACTTAAGACTTTCCAAGAACTTTGTTTAGATTAAAAGTGTCATAAATATATGTTGAACATAAAAATCATAGTATTTTGTTAAAAAAAAATTTTTTAATTACTTATATTTTCCAATAGGAAGGGGGTGATATGTCAGACTCATGAAAAACTATTTTTGACAATAGCTTACATTTTTAATGGCAACAATTTAACAGTTTACTTTGTTTTAAGCTGAAATATATATATATATATATATATATATATATATATAGATATATATATATATATATATATATA
>JABUQX010141947.1:15000-20000 GCA_015478945.1 Trachelipus rathkii
CTTAATTGTTCTAGGCATAATGTTTAATAAAAAAATGTGCAGGCAAAAACAGGAAGTACATAAAATTACTCGCGAAAATAGTTGCATAGCGGTAGAGGTCTTGGTAGTAGTAGGAACAGAAGGGGAAAGAGGAAATAAATGTGGGAAAGAAGAAGAAGAAGAAGAAGAAGAAGAAGAAGAAGAAGAAGAAGAAGAAGAAGAAGAAGAAGAAGAAGAAGAAGAAGAAGAAGAAGAAGAAGAAGAAGAAGAAGAACAACAACAACAACAACAACAACAACAACAACAACAACAACAACAACAACAACAACAACAACAACAACAACAACAACAACAACAACAACAACAACAACAACAACAACAACAACAACAATAACAACAACAACAACAACAACAACAACAACAACAACAACAACAACAACAACAACAAGCAACAAAGCAACAACATCCTACACCAAAAACAACAACAACAACAACAACAACAACAACAACAACAACAACAACAACAACAACAACAACAACAACAACAACAACAACAACAACAACGACAACGACAACGACAACAACAACAACAACAACAACAACAACAACAACAGATGAGAAAAGAAAGAGGAAGAAGGATGTGAAAAAAAAGTAAGTTGGAGGTGAAGAAAAAAATGCAATAAAAGAAAAAAATGATTATGCAAGATAATAGACAAGTCATAACCTAATTGATGTAAACAATAGCAACACAATAATTAAAAAAAATAAAATAAAAAAATCCATAAAAATAAAAAAGAAGAAAAACTTTGAGTCGATTTTGAAACACTTTTGAAAAAAAAAAAAATAACCATAAATAGTAAAATTATTACTAATTTTAACGATAACATTACAATTGTTTTTCTTGAACCCCCAGAACAAGTTTGCGACATGTTTCCCAGTAGTTACGATAATTAGAAAGATAAGTCGAGTTTTAATGTTTGCAAGTATGTTTATTTGTATCTAAACGGACACATGTAAGTTCATATAAATAATACATGCGTATGGAGTACATATCGATTATTTATGCATGGCAATGAACTATAATAATAATTGCAACGAAGACGGTAAAAAAACATAAATTTAATGAAAAAGGTAAGTCGCTTTCTTTGAAATATATATATTTGATTGTTGCATTTAATTTCATAGTCGAAAATTATGTGTCGTTTCAACATATGCAGTCTTAAAGGTATAAATGAATATATACATATGTATATATCAATTTATTACTGGTATTTACACGTATATGTGAGTATAACTTGCTCCCATTCATGTGTGATTATATTTTTGGTGCTCATATTCCAATTTACCTTGGGTAGATATTACGATATAATTTTGCAGCATTAGAGCAAATAAAAATCGATATACCTTGCCTCTGTTTACGAACTATTATAATTGATTGGAGAAAATATATGTCGCTCGACGCTTTATTATTTAATGAAAATACTCTCGTATAAAATTAGAAAGAAAATGATAATTTCTTGTTAGATTGGAAACATATTCTTATTTATGCTTTGCACGATACCGAATTAACTGTAATAAATCTGAAGAATACAAAGAATTATCTGTTTGTAATACAACTTCCCACCAACGTCATTTTTAATACAATGATTGGATGGATGACATATTAGATAATATCATTTGGATAATATTAATGAAATGCTCTCAATAATAACGGGAACATGAAATACTGTTCGATATCCATTCCTTTTATTTTATTAGTTATAGGGTTATTTTCCCATATTGGTTGTTCTCTCTCTCTCTCTCTCTCTCTCTCTCTCTCTCTCTCTCTCTCTCTCTCTCTCTCTCTCTCTCTCTCTCTCTCTCTCACTCTCTCACACTGCCCATTATTCTCTCTCTCTCTCCTTCTTATTTTTCACAGTACACTATTCTCTCTCTCTCTCTCTCTCTCTCTCTCTCTCTCTCTCTCTCTCTCTCTCTCTCTCTCTCTCTCTCTCTCTCTCTCTCTCTTTCTGCTTTAGTGTTCACGTTTAATTGATTTGTTTGAAACAGAACTAAGCTTGCATTGATATCTAAAAAATATGAAGAAAAGCTAAACAAGAATGATAACAAAATACACTCACAAACACTACTGCAAATATAACTATCTATTTCAAAAATAATAATATAATAATAATAATAATAATAATAATAATAATAATAATAATAATAATAATAATAATAATAATAATAATAATAATAATAATAATAATAATAATAAAAATAGTAATGATAAGAATAATAATAATAATAATATTAATAATAATAATTATAATAATAATATGTATAATAAAAATAATAATAATAATAATAATAATAATAATAATAATAATAATAATAATAATAATAATAATAATAATAATAATAATAATAATAATAATAATAATAGAAATGATAATAATAATAATAATAATAATAATAATAATAAAAATAATAATAATAATAATATCATAATAACAATAATAATAATAATAATAGTAATAATCATAATATTTAGAATTATTTTGTTTATATTTCTAATTCTTTATATATATATCACACAAAACTCCATACTATATATATATATATATATATATATATATATATATATATATATATATATATATATATATATATATATATATATATATATATATATATATATATATATATAGAGAGAGAGAGAGAGAGGGGAAGAAAGTATAGATACATATATAATTATATAGTCGTATACGTAAAGGATTGCTTATATGAGTATAACTATTAGTCAGATACAGTAACTATGTTTGTGTGTATGTGTGTATGCGTATTGTAAGTATGTCTGTTTGTATGTATGTATGCCAATACAGAAACAAATCAAAGCATTTAATTTGTTTACCTGAAATCAAAGTCTTCTAATCACTTATTCAACACAATAAATATAGAGCATGAGGAAAACGATTACAAAAAGCATCTTAGCGAATTCGTCTCTCATTAAAATTGCGACGCCGATTAATTTTAAGGGACGCTTTTTTGGGGGGGGTTTTTAATTTTTATTTATCGGTCGAAGAGTCCAAGGATCGATTTTTGGGGTTTCAATTTTGATAATGTAAACAAGTGATTAAATAATGGACGAAATTTATTTATAATTAGTGTTTTAAATGAAGGGATTATTATAAGCAAAATAAACAATGCGTATATTATATATATATATATATATATATGTGTATAAATATTATATCTTAACACTATATATATATGCCATATGCCAGCGACTGCAATACTGCTGCTCTTAACTCACTCCCATATACTGCGCATAGCAGATGTGCCACAGCAGCAAAGCCCATGTATGTGGCTGCTGCTGCGCCAGCCCAGCCATATGGCGCCCAGGCACGCCAGCATGTATCAGCGCGCGCGCTGCTGCCCAGCCGCGCCTTAGCCTGCGCGCTGCTCCCAGCCTTCCCAGCTGCAACAACCTTATAGCTAGCCAACCTTAGCCCAATATATGCATAACGCTATGTATATAGCATAACCTTAGCAGCAACCAATGATAAAAAATAGCGCGAAATACTGCGTACACCGCGCCAGCACTATATGCAACCTTATATATATCTTTAGCAACGTGGCGCCCCTTGCTGCTGTGATGTGTGTCCCGGTGCGTGTGTGTGTAATAGGAAAATGTCGATTGTATTATCGCACTATCAATTGTTGTTTTATCATCATCGATAGTTTTGTAACGATAATTTTTCGATAGTTTTGCTCAGCGATTCCTCCGTTGCGTAAATATCAACGTCTAATTTGCTACAAGGAAAACATGACTCTCCAACACTTAAATTACTGAAAAAAAATCAAAAAAAATCTAAAAATGCGTTTTGTGTGATTGAAAAATGCACTTTATTCCTGAACTCACTTAAACGTTTCCAAATCATAACATTGTTAAAAAATCTCATGAACAAGAAAATGTGTTCTAAAAAAAAAAAATGAAAATTTTCATCTAAAAAAAATCAATTTACATAAATATCCAGATAGGTTTATTCTATAAGTTAAAAGGACAATTTTGTTTCAGTTTTAAAAGCCTATAGCACGGGCTGAGGCTTGAATTACGTTAACATAATTAGGTTAATATATAGCCTTAGAAGCTTAGACAGAAGCTCTTCAGTAAGTGTAACTTACTCGTGAAGTGTGATGAACTAAGTTGCAAGTTATAAGTACAAAACGAATGTTAATACGTGTCTGATAAAGTTATAAAACTCTTAAAATAATAATAATAATAATAATAATAATAATAATAATAATAATAATAATAATAATAATAATAATAATAATAATAATAATAATAATAATAATAATAATAATAATAATAATAATAATAATAATAATAATAATAATAATAATAATAATAATAATAATAATAATAATAATAATAATAATAATAATAATAAGTGAAAGGGTGTGATTTTCTATTTCTTCTGTATATTGTAATATTAAAATTTAATAATAAGCAGGTAGTTACTTTTGCTTTTCTTATTTTTATAAAATATAAATCAAATATATAAAGCTTGTTTTTAAAAAATGTTTCATTTATCATCATTTATTGTCCTTGTTTTAAAATTTTTATTTGTTTTTAAATTTAAAAGATATACCTTAAAATTTTAACATCATTGGAGAAATTTTTTTTAAACTAAATCTGTTACCAGGTGTAAAAAAATTTTTTTTTTTTTTACAATTATTTCTTTTCTTCAGTCGAATAAATTTTCATTTGACAAAAAATAAAAAAAATTATCTTTATTTAATCGAAATTGATTATAACTAAATTATTTTCATTTATTATTTTCATTTAAAGCTTACATAATAAATTAGAGCTGAAAAAGGTATACTTTTCGATTAGTATTGTTATATTTGCTTGCATTACTAAAAGTAATTAAGTATATATCGTAGCTTGAAAGGCAAAAGGTCTTAAAAGACAATTTCGTAATTTCATAGAATAAAAAGGAAAAATAAACTATTCTTAAATAATCTTTACAGCT
>JABUQX010141947.1:22500-25000 GCA_015478945.1 Trachelipus rathkii
ACCTGATGTATATATATATATTATTAGCTAGCATAGCATATATATATATATATATATATATATATATATATATATATATATATATATATATATATTTATAGATTTATATATATATATATATATATATATATATATATATATATATATATATATATATATATAATCAACCTAATAGGAAATAATAAAATTTAGCGTTGCTATTTTCGAATTTAATTTCCTTTTCAGCTGAGGTTGCAATTTTATTTTGATTTGAGAACTGCAAAGTTACGAGCAAAACGTTTGGCAAATTTATTATTTTCATGACTGTCATTTTAATTTATATACATATATTAGCAGTGCAGAGTAGTATATATATATAAGCAGTTATGTTATATAGTATATATATATATATATATATATATAATATATATATATATATATATGTTATATATATATATATATATATATATATATATATATTACCAAATAGTTAAAAGTAGTACATATTTTTTAAACCAGATTAAAGTAAAAAAAAATCAACTGAATTTCTTCAGCTATCTGTTGCTTTGCTATATTTTCTTCCCCCCTACCCTCAATCCCTGACCCTTAACTCTGTAAAATCTGAAATAAAGAAGTAATTCCTTGAAGTCATCTTTGATTAATACCTTTACTGATTTAAGTCTTCTTCTGAATCCTTTCAGTTCGAATTATATGAAGAAGAAAAAGATGATAAAAGGATTCCTCTGGTGTGCATCCAAGAATGGTCCTGGAGGGGAAACCTACCAAAATAAACCCCGAAAAAAACGAAAAAAACGAAAAAAATACCAAAAAATTGAGCACAGCCAGGATGATTCGTAGCAGAAATGATTCCTTTTCATCCAGTTTGTTAATGAATAGCTTCCTGGTTACCAATTATTCAAATATGCCAAAGACCAAAAAAAAATGGATTTAAGCTAAAAATATACTAGAATAATGTTAGGACACAGGCCAAAAATACCAGAATAAAAGGTTAGATAAAAAAGATTCAAAACAAGTGAAAAACCTTTAACTCCCTCCTGACTTTTGAAGATACTTGTAATCCAATTTTTCAGTAAGAGTATTCATTAACCTCTTAAAATTTTAAATATTTTTAATTATTCTCAACATTTTAATTATTTAGCTTACTTCATCATTTTTTATCATTGTCATTATTTAATGTTACATTTTTTTTTTTTGGTTTCTTTTTCTGCATTTTATAATTCTGGATATCCTTTTATTTATTTATTTTTGAAAGATTTTAGCATTTTTTAAGCATTTTTTAAGCATTTTTTAGTGGCATTTTTGAACAACATCGAAAGTAAATTTTCAGTTTTCTTTTGAAGAGAAAAAGATCCCACCAGCTCATTGACTGATTCCGCTCCATCTCCCAGTCAAAGATGGTGTTCAACAATCTTACTGATACATTGGCTAAGGTTTTCTTGTTTGTGCTGGCTAGTATTATTATTGGCTGGGTTACTATATGATATATATATACATATTGGTTGTTACTAAGGTTGGCTGGCTGGCTGTTGGTTGTTATTGATATATACATATATATTATTATTATTATTATGCCATATATATACATATACATATACATGCCATATATGCATATTGTTGAAGAAGATAGAGGTATGTGTGTGTTTTGTGTGTGTGTTTGTTATAGTATATTATTATTATTATTATATTATTATTATTATTATTTATATATTGATATATATTATTATTATTATTATTATTATTATTATTATTATATTATTGTTATATATTATGCTGGTTAATTCTTAAATACATAAACATAAACATATATATACATATATTAATATATATGAGGAGGAGAGATGCTGCATATGCGCTGGTTATGTTGGCTATACATATATATACATATATATACATATTATGAGTTAATATTATTGCTATATATATATACATATATATATAGATATATACTGGGGCATGAATCCAGCAACCTCTTGATCGTTCGTACTTTTCTCTTCTTCTTCTTCCCTTCTTCTTCTTCTGATCCCATATTATTATTATTATATTGGTTTATATTGTTATTATTATTAGTATATATTATATTATATATGCATTATATATGTTATTGTTACCATATTATTATTATTACATATTATTATACATATTATTACATCCATACATCCATACATCCATACATCCATACAGTACATACGTTATTAATATTATTATATTATTATTATTATTATTATTATTATTGGCTATTGGTTATTGTTATTATTACATTATTGCTGGCTGGTTATTATTACAAACATATACATTATATATATATATATTGGAGTTGGTTATTATATTATTATATAGCGCTATTATTAATACATATATACATTATTACATATTACATATACATACATACATATAAGAGCATGCATATTACATACATTACAAGTGCCATATACATGATATGATGGCGATATGATATATATATACCTTATAAGTTTCATAGTGCAGATAAATGTTTTTTTAA
>JABUQX010141948.1:0-7500 GCA_015478945.1 Trachelipus rathkii
CTTGTACTTCGTTCGCGCACTGGTAATTCAGCTCAATGTGTTGGCGGTGTTAACCGTTTTCGCATTTATCGTGAGAAACGCTTTCGCGTTGCGCCACTTCATTCCTAAAACACTCAAACTAATTCCCATAATTTCTACAGTTCCCCTTATCTCCTTACCCATATAAAGGGTACCAATACTCTCCTCAATCATGGAACTACCCTCCATAGCTTGCTTTATTACACAACTTTCAAATCCAATCAGTCTCGCCTCCATTCTTGATAGTTTCACCAGTAATTTCATGTCTATACCTGCAGATTTACCATTCCTTAACTTTCTCACTCTGCCCATTACCTCCTCCTTCCTACTAATAACCTCTTTCCCCAAAATACCTATTCCCCTTCTTCACCATCAAACCCACACATTCACTGTCACCTCTTCATAATTAGCAATATTATGCGTTCTTTCCACACTCCCCCTCACATCCTTTTCATCAGTTACCTTAGCATGTTCCCCTTATTCTCATTCTTAACTTCGCGTTTCAGGAAAAGCTTCCTATTCCTTAAGTCTCCACATCCCCTCCCTTCAAACTTGTTCATTTACCTCTTCTTTTCTTCTACGTATGCACCTTTTAATATTTGCTTTTTCCTCCTTATATAATTCCAAGCATCTTTCTTTGAAACTTCATCATTTGCTTTTAATACATTCAACCACGCTTCTTTTTACTTTTAACAGCTTGCATCACCTCTTCCACCACTCATTGTTAGCATTCTTACTTCCCTACTTTGGCACATCCACACACTTCTTTTGCACTGTAACAATTACTTCCTTCATTTACGTTCCCAGATTTGTTCAGTTTCAACTTGTTCACATTCAACTGATTTACTTGCGAGCTCTTATACTTATCCTTAATACCTTGTTTACTTAACTTTTCCTCTTAATTTTACCCACTTCGTTCCGTATCACCTTCTTCCTCTCCATCCAAACCCCCACTAATTTAATTTTTACATAGAACAACATAATGATCCGATAATCCAATTCTAACCCCCTCACTGATTTAACATTCAACGCGCTGCGGCATATATAATATTCAAAAACACAAAATCAGTCGCACTTCAAAGCACCGTGCAAATACGCCTTGTATATGTATGTATATAACCAACATTGTATATAACCTTAACCTTATGCTTCTTATATATGTATGCCCAGCCAATAACATTATATGGCATATATAACTTAACCTTATATGTATATGTACGCTTTAACCTTATATATATATATGTAACCATATATATGTATAACAACTAGCATAACTATATATATATAGCCCAGTAGCAATATATGATATATATATATATATATATCTTTATGCATATAATAATAATATATATATATATATATATACTATATATATATATATATACTCTATATATTTTTTTTTTGTGTGTGTGTGTGCGTGTGTAGGTGTGTGTGTATGTGTATGTGTGTGTGTGAGTGTGTGTGTGTGTGTATATGTGTGTGTGTGTGTGTGTTGGGGTTTTGCGATGCAAACGTTGCAGTAATTTCCAGACGATTTATGAAACATAAAAGAGAAGAATGAGCTTTTTTTATATTAGAATTTGAATTTCTAAAGCAAAAATATAATTTAAAGCTAACGGTTTAAAATAATAATATCTTATATTAAATTTTAGAAATATTATTAATAAAACAAATAATATTTATAAGCCTGTCATTAATTGGGTCTAATTAATTCTCCGACATGAACAATTCGTTAAAATATAAAATTTAACCTAACCTAACCTAACCATGCCTAGTATATATATATATATATACTCCGCATTTTCCATACACCTTATATGTATATAACCTTAACCTTAACGCCATATATATATGCGCCACCATATATACCACATACATATATACACTGCTGCTATAACCATATCTAAATATATAAATATATATATATATATATATAACTTATATATATATATATATATATATATATCGTGGAGTGCCGCCGGATACCATTACATAAATTAGAAAATACCAATACCAGCACTTTGTTTTTTATCATTAAAAAAATCCCGTTTTTCTTACACACACACACACACACACACACACACACACACACACACACACACACACACCTACGCGCACACACACACGCACACTTACAGGCACAAACACACACACACACACACACACACACACACACACACACAGAGTAGACAAGGGCTTAAATGTTTGATTCTTAAGGAGTGGGAGCAGAATTTCAACTGGTAATCAACAGTGAACCAGCTCTTCCAAAATGAGGTCAATCGAAGAAAGAAAGAAGAATTTTTTTTTATAAATCTAATATTTTGGTTCAATTTTTTTTAAAACGAAAATTGAAAAAATTTTGTTCTACTAGTAATTTTTTGTTTTTATTTTTGTTCCTTAAAAGGGTGTTGGTATTTAAAAAGCAATGGAATTTGTTAGATCAAAAGATTAATATTAGTATATATATATATATATATATATATTCTCCTATAACTTGTATATAGCAACCTTATATATATATATACCACTCTTTCTGCTGCTGCTATATAATATCAGAAGGCGAACTCATACTCGTGTGATTAGTGCTTTAGCAAGAGGTTAAAATTATGGCTCAGATGGAGTAAAAATTTAATAATATTACGATAGAGATACTTTCTTATTTTTTTTGCGAAAGATTGGTCAAATGAATGAAATATTTACGCAGCCAAAGTATGTAAAGGTTACGTGGGTGAAACAAGAGTGTAGAATATTAGATTCAATAGCATTTCAATAGAATTAAAAAATGTGACTGTCATTGCCCTAATAGTAGCAGAGATTGTGTGTCTGTGGTGCTGTTTATATTGTTTGCCTTTAGCATCTCTTAGTTACAGTATGGGTGTTCCTTTTTGGGATTAGCAACATCTTCTCTTTTCATCATAAACAAGTTTGGATTTACTTTGAAGTCTATTATTTTAGAGTATATATATAGCATATATATAGCATATATATATATATATATAACATATAATATGTATATCAACCTTAACTATATACTATACTATAGTAACCATACCATATATATATATATAGCATAGTATATAGAAGGGAGAGAGGAGGAGAGAGGGGACTTTCAGAGAGGCTGAGTAGTAAAGTTGCTGAGTCGCCGCTTTGATATATATATATATATATATAACACACCATATATATATATATATATATATATATATATATATATATATATATATATATATATATGCTATATATATATAACCATATATCATTTCAGAAGTACTGCACAGTGGAGTTCAAAGCAAGCAATAATTTTCCTCAGGAAAAATTTTCCAATCTATCTTGAATGGTTTTATTTTGTAATATTTTCATTAAATCAATTTTATTTTTATTATATTTTTATTTAATAATTTCTTTTGAATAATTTATTGAAAGGATTTTATTTAATGATGGATTTATTCAAAGTTTAAATTTCAATTATTTACAATAAAAGATTATATATATATATATATATCTTGCATATATATATATATCATACTTATATATAACGTATATATATACATATATATATATATATATATGCTTTTATAACAACCATATATGTAATATATAATAGCATATACTGTAGCCATATAGCATATGTATAGCTTATATATCAGCCAGCAGCCAGCAATATATATAGTATATATGCCTTAACCTTATATATAGCAGCATATGCTAACAACGCAACTTAGCCAGCAGCGTAACGCTGCTGCCTTCTTCTTCTTCTTATATAACCTTAGCCCTTAGCCAACCAGCATATATGAAAGCTATACATACTTACTTATAAGGGTATAAAGAGCGCCTTAATAACAAAAATGATCATATGAAGTTTTGTTCTGGGTCATAAAACTGGAAGAATAATGATGAAATTGCGTGAGAGAAAGTGGAATCTGCAGGTCCTCAGGGGTTGTTATGAAGACAGGTGAAGAAGATTGTTAGTTGTGTAACAACCTTCTTCACGTGAACAGTGTTTGTAATACAGAAGGAAAGTTGGGGGTGGGTTGGGAGGAAGCCTTAAAAGGGTTATTCTTATATATACATATATACTTACATATATACCTATATATATATACTATATATATTTTATATATATCATACTTATATATATATATATAACTATATATATCTCTATATATAACTCTCATATATATACACCTTTCTATATAACCATACATATACTCTTCTTATATATTTTGTTAATAGGGTATATTTTCTTTTAAATAACTAAAACGTTGTGAGAAAGGAGTATTATAACAATGGTTTTCATTTACTACTGCCGCTACTTTACTGCTACTACGCTGCTCGCTACCGCGCTACTACCTACTGCGCCACTACTACTACTACTTCATTATTTTACTACTACCACTACTACTAAGCTTACTACAACAGCTACTACTACTACTACCAATAATATCTTGTATTAATAATAATAATAAATAATAAAATAATAATAATAATAAATAATAATAATTAATAATAATAATAATAATAATAATAATAATAATAATAATAATAATAATAATAATAATAATAATAATAAAATAAGAATTCTTGCAATTTCTTTTAAGGAAATACATATCGAATCAAACAAAATGACAAAATTATCCCGAATATTTTTTTCTTTTTTTCTTTCTTGATTAACTCATTAGGAGATGGTTCCCCAGCTGGAGATTTTGCTCCCAATTTAAGAATCAAAAAGATGGTGTTTATTTCTGCAAAACGCTAATAAGATATGTGTGTGTCGTGTGCTGATGACACGTGTGTGTTTTTGTGCGTGTGTGTGTGTGTGTGTGTGTGTGTGTGTGTAAGTGTATGCAGGTGTGTGTTTTTGTGGGTTTTGTGTGTATGTAATAAACAAGATTTTTATATATGTGTAAACATGTAAACATAAGATATTGATTTATTTCGCAATTATATCTTTTTACTGCCTGGTTACTCATTTATGTAATGGTTTCCGACACCAACTTTGCTGACGTGGCACAATTCACCGGTAAAATATATATATATATAAATATATATATATATATATACTATATATATATATATATATATATATATATATATATATACTGCTATATATGCTGATATATATATAGTATGTATGTATATGTATGTATGTAACTTTCTTTATCTTGTATTATATGCCCAGCCTTAGTATATGTATCAGCATATGCTAGCTTTCCACCAGCTGCTTTGTATAATATGTTAACAACAATAATAAGTAATAATAGCAATAACCATGTAGTATCAATAATAGTATATGTGTATAATAATATATATGTATGTAGCAACCTTAACAACAACAACAACAATATAATAATAATAACCAGCCAACATGTATGTATATAAATAATACATACATATGTTAATATTAACTATAAAAACAATAATATGTATATATATATATATATGTAATATATAATATATATATATATGTATGCATGTATGTATAGATTGACATATAACAACATATATATATAACATAGCAACCATGTATATATAGCTACTTATATCTATGTATATAGTATATGTATGGCATATATAATAATAATATATATATATAATAATATATAATATATATATATAATAATATAATATATTTATATATAATAACCAACTAATAATATATGTATATATAATAATAATAATAATATAACTTAATATATATATATAATATATATGTAATATATAATATATATATATATATAATACTATATATATAATAATAATATATATGTAATTAATAATTAAAAATATGTATAGCTATGGAAATAATAATAATATGTATATGGAAATAACTATATATATATATATGCTATATATATATGCTTAATATATATATATATATAACCAACAACCAATGCTCTTAGCACTCCAACCAACTATATACTATATATGCTGCTCTTACTATATATATAATAACAATAACTATATATATATTTATGGTAATACTCACGGGCAGTACTGCCCTTTCAAGGAGACAAAATGGAAATAAATAAATAAAAAAAAAAGAGTTATATAAGAAAAATATTAAAATAAATGGAAAATAAACCCACTCTGTCCCTTGCTAACGCAATTCCCTCAGGTGAGGTCGCAGACATGGGATTTAAATAGAGGAGAGATTAATATGGCAGGGGAAAATAAAGAAGGCAAGGAGTTCCTAAAACGGAGTGTGGCTCTGGAAAAGGAGAATGCCTAACGAGTGATCCCTTGGGTCTATTCACACAATATTCTAGGGAGCAAGGCACCTCTTGCCCAATACGAGGAGGGCGACGCAGTGGTGGAGGAATGCGAGAGATCAATTCACTCGAGCACCTGCCCGTTGTAATACCTATACTAAGAAAAGAGATGGGGCATAACGTCGACGCAAAAAGAAAAGAGAGGGTCAAAGGGAGTCAGAAAGTATGGGACAGTTTATAAGCCTCTTAGCCTTAGCTTCCAACTCTATCAAAAGGAGGGTGGAACCACCCCAAATGTGGGAACAGTATTCCATACAGGGGAATAAGACCTTTTATATAACTGGAGCATCTGAGCAGAAGAAAAAATTCACGCAATCTCTGAACAGAATTCCCCAGCTTTGAAGCCATTTTAGCAACTGATGTGATGTGAGGTCTCCAAGACAATTCACTATTTATGTTTGGTCTAGAATGTTTATGTTGTTTACAGGTAAAACATTAGAGCCATCAGTCGAAGGAAACAGGAAAGTTGGGAGGTATTTAAGAGAGGGAGAGATATGAAGAAATTGAGTTTTCAAAGAGTTGAGCTTCACAAATTACGGTTACCCCACTGAGAATTCGACCAAATCGGCAAAGAATTGAATCAAGCGCTGGGCGAGGCAACTCTGGGTATTATGAAACGAGGGGAACTGGTACAAAATACAGGCGGAAAATGATTGAGGTCATCGGCATAAGAGTGAACAGGAGAAGTGCAGCTAAGAAGATCGTTGATGAAAAAGAAGAAGGAATAAGAAGTTGGAGATAAAAACAGAACCTTGAGGAACACCACTATTAATAGAAAAAGGAAAAAGAGGTTGCTCCATCAACAAGAGCTGAAATGAACGACCACCGAAGAAAACTAGACAAAGAGTAAGCAAAGCGAAGGGGAAATCAAAGGAAGGTAGCTTAGAAAGTAGCGACGCATGCCATACCCTGTCAAAAGCTTTTGATATGTCAAGTGCTACCACACAAGGCTCCTGCCATGATCCTTAAGGGCAGAGGACCATAAATCAGTTAGATAGGAAAGTATGTTACCAGTTGATCTCGAACGTCGAAAGCCATACTGACGATCTGAAAAAAGGAAAGGAGATCTATATGATCGAGGAAAGGAGAGTTAAGGAGAGTTTCAAAGATTTTAGATAGTATACAAGTGATTAAGGCAATAGGACGGTAGTTAGAAGGATCAGAGTGACTACCTTTTTGGGGATTGGCTGAATTAAAAGCGCGCTTCCGGCGT
>JABUQX010141948.1:12500-20000 GCA_015478945.1 Trachelipus rathkii
TTACTATATATATTTATATATATATATATATATATATATATATCTTTATATAACTCTTCTTAACTATATATATATATATGAAATACTTATGGCTAAGACTCTAAAATCCTCATCCTCCTCAATCCGCGGATAGTGATTTTTACTATCCGCATCCGCGGATAGTGATTTTTACTATAAAAATCACCGGATAGTCAAAAATCATAAAGACATAAAGATGCAAGCGCAGCGCAATACATGACAAACAAATTTATTTCAGTTTCGGAAACAAATGTATAACCAATTATAATGCAAATTATTTTTATTTTCATTATAAAACAGCCATTTTAAAATTAACAGTTTAATACTTTCAGTTTCAATAATAATAATAATAATAATAATAATAATAATAATAATAATAATAATAATAATAATAATAATAATAATAATAATAATAATAATAATAATAATAATAATAATAATAATTAAAAAATAATAATAATAATAATCATAATAATAATAATAATAATAGACTCCACTTACACAGGAATTTTCGACTCCGACTCTGACTCCGACTCCACTTGCACAGAATTTTCGACTCCGACTCCGACTCCGACTCCTGGAAAATTGCACGACTCCACGACTCCGACTCCGACTCCGCAGCCCCGATAGCCTGATGATAAAAATTATATTTCTTTGTTATAACCAATAAGAATTCTTAATAAGTAAACTGTATTTTCATTTTTTAAAAAGGTGAGGAACAAAAGAGCGGAAACTTTTTTTGATCCGCACGTGCAAGTCCGCTAATTTCCTGTCCGCACCTCCGCTAGTCCACACCTATTCTGGTAGTCCGCTCGGAACGGACTAGCGGACTAGGGGACTAAAAGCGGAAGTGCCCACCTCTATTCTTTAGATATATATATATGGTAGGGAGGTGGCTGGTGCAATTGAATCATTGGTGGATGTAAAAGTACTAAGACTTGAGTCTCTAGGGTCTTACATGAAAGTGTGTTCTTAACTGTGTTAATGTATAGTAATGAAACCATGGTCTAAGATAAGAGATATGGATCTAAAGTACAATGTGTTCAGATGGACAATCTTGGGCGTGTTAGGTGTGAGAATTGTTAAAGAACGCATTGGGAGTTGTGTGGTGTGAAGAACGGGTAAATGAGAATAAATATGAAAGTACATTAGAGATGGTTTTTGTCATGATGCATTTGAGGGTGAGGTTGGCACCGGAGATCAAGCTGATTTGGAGAAAAGCAATTAGTCTGTAAAGGAATGCCTGGAGGAGAAGGATGTGGGTTTGGCAAAGGCAGAGAGAGAAGGAGCATAATAGGTGTGAATGGCGCTGGCGAGGGGTTATGTGAGGGGGTGGCTGTGACCCACCTGAACCAAGGAATGAACCTACATTGATGAGTGACATAGTGAGGGGTCCGTCACTCCCCTGAAGCCCTAGGGTGGATTTTCTGACTGCATTCTCACTTAAAGGTATAAAGAAGGGCAGTGAGGCTGGGCTTTGCGACTTGTGTCGAATAATACTTCTACTGCTTTTCTTGTTTCCAGTGCATGTGACACACCTTACCACCAGTCTTGGGGAGGGGAAGAGAAGGTGGTTGATGATGATGATAATATATATATATATATATATATATATATATATATATATATATCTTCTTTCTGCTAACATATATATATACATATGCCCTTATATATATCGCCTGCTCTATCATAACTAATAGCATGCTGCCTTATATCTTTGCCTCTTGCGCTGTATATAAGCTGAGCTCTAAATGTAAACAATAGGTTTGCAGTACAGAAAAATTTTTCAATCATTTTTTGTATATTTTATTTTAATAATTTTATTAAATCAATTTTGTTTGTCTCACTTTATTTTATTTTTTAACCATTGTTGATTTTTCCTTTCTATTTTTTTATTTAATAACAGATTCTATTTTAAAATTTAGTTTCAATTTTGAAATAATCTATAATAATAAAAATAAATTGGAGAATTTTTCCGCAACTCAAACCACGGAGCTTAGCAACAATAAAATGATGAGAATGCTTATGTATATAACCAATATTATATATATTTATAATATATATATATATGTATGTAATAACCTTATATATATATATGTATAACTTTATTATATATAACTGTAATAATATGTAATAACTTAATAACCAATAGCCGCCATATACGTATATATATAATATATGTATGTATTGCAGCAGCAACAATAATATATGCTGCTCTTTGCTTCTTATATATAACTCGCCTGCTCAATATACAGCCAGCCCAGCAATATGTATATGTATGCTGTAATATCAACATAGTAACAGCGCTGGCGTAACCTTCAGCTGCTGCTCAACAATATATTATGCTAACTACTGCCCAACCGCGCCATAACATACTGCTGCCTATATACATAGCGCCGCCGCCATAATAATATAATATAATAATATATGTATATGTATAATAACAGCAATAATAACCAACCAATAATATATAACTGCTATGCTATACCATATAAAATATATATAAATATGTTTATGTTGTATGTAATATAATAACAATAACAAATAACTAATAATATATATATGTATATAATACTAACAACAATAACTGTAGCCAACTTTGTAACCATAATAATATATGTATGTAGCATATATATATATATAACTACATAACCCAACAACTTAACTTATATAATAATAATATAACCTGCTAACTGTAATATATATATAAACTTGATTTTCTTATACACGAGAAATATATTTTACACATACATCATACTCAAAGAAAATGAAAAATAAGAGTTGCTTAAGAACTTTCGTGTATCTTTCAACACAATATTGTGTGTGTGCTAAAGATACACGAAAGTCTGCATTCTTTCATTTTCCTTGTATTAAACTATAACAACACTATATATATATATATATATATATATATGTATACTATCCTGTATATATATATATATATAACTATATATGTATATATATATATATATATATATATATATATATATATATATATATCACACATCTGGTGGGAAAATGTCAGATGCCTACGTAAACCCACCAGAAGATGAGTGAAAGCCATTCGAAACCCAGATTGAATTAAATGTCGGTTTTACAAGGTACACGCCATTTAAAAGTGCAGAAGTTGTACCGATTTTATAAATCTCATTGTTGTAAAACGCTGTTCTGAAATCAGCGATGCCACCTGTTACGTGTAAAACAGAATTTAAACAGCGAAGAGAAAAATAAATTATGGACTCATCGCCATTGGAATGGATGGGTGATAAAGTTATAGAGATACGATTAACTAAATATATAAAAAGAGTTGGAGATAGGAGAGAACCCTGAGGTTAATTGTTAGATTTAAAGGTCGAAAGGTGGTGTGATAGTGCAACAATAGATAAGAAAAACAACTGGAGAAGAAAGAAGCAGGGTTGGCACGTAAAATCAAATGATTTAAATAAACTGAATTTTTTTACGAGTTTTATAAAAAATCATGATTTTTTTGATTTTTGTAATTTTTTTTTTATTTTTTAGGCATTTTTTTTTTAAAATTACTAATTAATCCTGTTTATCACCTAATTAATGATAAGTGTATTTCATCTATGTAATAAGTAAATTCATCAATATAGTTTCAAATCAATTTTAATAAGGAAATAAATAATATTAGAAACTATATAGCTGTATAATTTAAATAAGTTAATTAAACAAAATAATAATTATATTTACTAAACTTATTATTAATTAGGTAATTACTAGGTTTAATAACAAATTTAAAAAATATATATATTAATTAATTAAAAAGCAATTTGTGTGTTAAAAAAATCAACAAAATCACAATAAAATAAAAAAAAATAGAAAAAATCAAAAAATCAAAAATTGATTGATGCATAAAAAATTAAAAGAAAACCACAAAAAAATAAAAAAAAATCAAGAAAATAAAAAAAAATCAAAAATTGATTTATATTTAAAAGTAATCAAAAAAACACAATAAGATCAAAAAATCAAAAAAAATCAAAAAATCACAAATTGATTTATATATGAAAAAAATCATAAAAATCACAATAAAAAAAATAAAATAATAAATCAAAAAATCAAAAATTAATTTATATATAAAAAAAATCAAAATATAACCCAACCCTGGGAAGAAGAGAGAAGTAAAGAGAATTTTAGAAATCAAAATTTTGTACAGACACTTTTGATTTGTCTTGCAACAAAGCAAAAGATTCACAGAAATACTAGATAGGAGAGAGAACTAGGAATCAGAAAGGTAGGAAAGAAGCTCTCTCTCTCTCTCTCTCTCTCTCTCTCTCTCTCTCTCTCTCTCTCTCTCTCTCTCTCTCTCTCTCTCTCTCTCTCTCTCTCTCTCTCTCTCTCTCTCTCTCTCTCTCTCTCTCTCTCTCTCTCTCAAAAGCCATACATGGCGATCAGATATAAAATTTGAAGAAATGAAGTGTTTCCAAATCTTCCTCTTAAGAACAGATACAACAAATACTATAGTAAAAAAAAGGAGTTAAAAGCGATAAGACAATATTTGGAAGGTCCAGACGAGAGGGTTCCTCACTTCCTCACTTTTCTATCACAATACGTGAATGAACTCACCGCACGCTTCAACCAGGAGAAAGTTCAACTTCATTGCCAGAAACAAAACAGTTTCTCAAGGCAGTATACAAGCTCGCATAACCTGCCACCCTGCCTGCCTTATATATGCTGCCTGCTATGCTGCTGCTATGCTGCTGCCCTTAACCATATGCTGCTGCCTGCCCTATATATGCTACTGCTGTATATATATATATATATATATATATATATATATATATATATATAATAACAAAGATTAAAGACATTATGCTAATGAGTATTTTGTTGTGAAGACATAATAGTCATTAAAAAAATCGTAAACATTAAGTGAATGCTGAAGGCTACAAAGGTATGCAATCCTTGAAAGTATACATACATACATACACATACTACATACATACATACATACATACATACATACATACTTTACATACATACATACATACAACTACATACATACGCCATATGCGATTTGACTACTGTTTAGTTGTGGCCCAAATGGTAGAGCGATATGAGGTTTGCTTGTTGAATGTTAAATCGCTCAATTCTACGTTAGGATCCTAGGAGCAATTATATATACCCTGCTATACGCCATATATATATACTTATATATATATATACCTGCCATACTTACCATACTATACTGCTATATATAACCACCATATATATATATATAGCACTCTCTTTCCTCTTTTACTGCACTGCTATTTCTTATCTCCTCATATATATAAGGATAAAAACATTATACGGTAACTAGAACAACATTTTTATTTATTTATAATCAGGGCGTTTCGGATAAAAAAAGGTCTATCCGCTCATCAGTGGTAAAGAGCATAGTAGGTGTTGAAATAATTTTTACAAAAACAAGCGGGGTAAATTGGTAAAAAAGTTTTGTTTTTACCTCATATCGAATAATGCTAAAACATTAAAAACAAAGCTGAGAATGAATACTGTTTGGTTGGTTTTTATTTAACATCAAATGAAACAGGACTATATATATATATATATATATATGTAACTAATATATAACTAGCATAACACCTTATATATATGCTAACTTACTTAACCTTAACATATATGTATATATATATATACTATATATATATATATATATATATATCAGGGGCGGCTCGTGGCCTGGGTTTGCAGGTTTGCGCAACCACCATTTTATACAACTTGCAGTTAGTGTGCAACTATTTATTATTTTTATTCTTTAATTTTTTAATGGGATTAAATATTAAAGAAATTAAAATGCATCTTATTACATCAATAGCTTACTCATTAGATTTATTAGTTAATGAAAACATGATATCAAATTTTGAAGTTGATCAAATGTCAAAAAACCAACATGATTGTTTGCAGACACTTTACAACACATGCCGCCATTTTTGGGAGAAAAAATGTGTGCGTGAATATACGCCACGACCGCGTGGATGGCTTTAGCACCTACAACTGTGGTTTATGTAGAACAACCGCTTTGTTTTCAGTACCAGGGAGTGTTCAAATTTGTGGTAAATAAACAATTCGAAATTGACTCTCATGTTTGCCAAAAATTTAACGCGCGTCTCGCCGAACGAACAGTCATGTATGTTGTTTGCGGTTTATCAGATCTTGCTTTATTAATTATAATTCTCTCTCTCTCTCTCTCTCTCTCTCTCTCTATATATATATATATATATATATATATAATATAACATATATATATATCACCTTATTATATATATATATATATATATATATATATATATATGCATAATATATATATATATATATATATATATATATATTTCATGTCGATTATCCGCCTCCAGGTAAGTTGAAGCCAATTTCTTTTTTTTAAAAAGAGTCTAATCGAGAATAAAAGAGAATATTGAAAGCTCTCTTGGGGCCACATGCGTTTTATTTCATTTATTTTTTGTGCAGAGTGAAATAAATAAATATACAAAATAAATTACATTATATATAAGTTAAGTAAAGATTATCTTAGAGTTTAGTTAGTTTAAATAAATTTTAACTATACATAAGCAAAGGTTAGCCTATGAGTTTAATTAGTTTACAAAGATTTGAACTTTTTTTTTTTAATATTTTTAAGAGGTGTGAAGCTGCTTTATTACTATATTTAATTTGACTTCAGGCATTTTCACTTCAATTTTATGAAATGTGTTCGAATTCATACAATCAATGTATATATAATATATTAGCTGGAAGCAGATAACCGACATGATATATATATATATATATATATACATAGCATATATATATATACTGCTGCATGCTCTGTAACAACCTTATATATATATATATGCTTATAGCGCCTGACTAACTAACCAACTAACCAACTAACTATATAATATCTAGCAATAGCCATGTATATGATACATAGCATATATATATATATATAGCCTTTAACCAACATCTTCTTTTGCTGCTATGTATATAACATATATATATATCAATAACTTAATAATATATGCATATGCATAACACCTTTGCTGCTCTTCTTCTTTGGTGATGATGATGTAGATGTCGAGATGCGGCCACCTATAATTTTGTAGACGAGGCTAAGCTGATGTATGTACATGTAACCTGTATATATATATATATATAGCACTCTTGTATGTATGTATGTATGTAATAATAACAACAACCAACAACCAACTTATATATCTCTTCTAACATAATATACATGTATACTGTATATGTAATATATATATATATTAATAATAATAATAATAATATAACATATATATGAATATAATATATATATGTAATAACAATAATAACATAATAATATATATAACAACCACCTTAATAGCCAATATGTACCATACATAGCCAACAACAGCCAGTAACAACAACAACAACCAACCAACCAACCATCTGAATTAATATATGGGTCATACAAATTTTCTACGAACA
>JABUQX010141948.1:22500-25000 GCA_015478945.1 Trachelipus rathkii
TATAATAATATATATATAATAATAATAATAATAATATAATAATAATAATAATAATAATAATAATAATATAATATATAATATGTATATATATAATATAATACATATATATATTTATACTATACTATATATATATATATATATATATTGCAAAATTTGCAAGAAACAAAATGAAACTTCCCTTGTCTAATCTTGCTACAACTTTTGTTCTATCATTAGCTTGGAACTTGGAACTTGGAATTTGAAACTTGGAACTTGGAATTTGGAATTTGAAACTTGGAACTTGGAATTTGGAACTTGGAACTTGGAACTTGGAACTTGGAACTTGGAACTTGGAACTTGGAACTTGGAACTTGGAACTTGGAACTTGGAACTTGGAACTTGGAACTTGGAACTTGGAACTTGGAACTTGGAACTTGGAACTTGGAACTTGGAACTTGGAACTTGGAACTTGGAACTTGGAACTTGGAACTTGGAACTTGGAACTTGGAACTTGGAACTTGGAACTTGGAACTTGAAACTTGGAACTTGGAACTTGGAACTTGGAACTTGGAACTTGGAATTTGGAACTTGGAACTTGGAACTTCCATAAGGAAATGCTTGGATGGGAATATACCTTCGCTTCTCTCTGACTGACCCTTGACCTTCTGACCTTCTGACCTTCTGCATTTCGGTGAATATTTTGCTGTTGGACTGGACATATCAGAAAGCCTTTATTACAATGGACACTGCTCTTATGAACTCTCTCTCTCTCTCTCTCTCTCTCTCTCTCTCTCTCTCTCTCTCTCTCTCTCTCTCTCTCTCTCTCTCTCTCTCTCTCTCTCTCTGTAACCTTGTCTATGATTTCCTATCCGGTCGATCTAATGCATACTAAATAACTATTAGCATTGTTCTTCTTTTGAAATAATATATAATAATACCGTGGCTCAATCGGTAGAGCGACAGAGTCGCATGGCAAAGGCAATTCTAGTCGGATCATAGGTAAATTACCTGGAGAAGTTCCCCTCCTAGAATAGGGCTATGCCCGTGAGCTGTGAACTTTTATTTATAAAAAAAAACAATAAAAAGTTATTTTCTTAGATTTTTGTTTGCTTTCAACTTTCTTTCATTAATAATCTCTCTCTCTCTCTCTCTCTCTCTCTCTCTCTCTCTCCTCTCTCTCTCTCTCCTCTCTCTCTCTCTCTCTCTCTCACTCTCTCTCTCTCTCTCTCTCTCTCTCTCTCTCTCTCTCTCTCTCTCTCTCTCTCTCTCTCTCTCTCTCTCTCATATCATCAACCTATGACCTTTATTCCGTTTATCCACCTTGCATTAAGCTTGTTACCCAGCATCGGGTAACAGATGATGGGGATGTGACTTTCGAAAACTGGTCTTTCTTTATATCTAAATGGAACGGAGAAGTCATTGAAATTTTCAGTACCTCAACATAATCAGTTCGTTCATCAATCTACTCGTCGCCAATCATAAAACGGTTTATGATATTTTTCAAAAAATTCCACTTAAAATATATTCTTAATATCCATGTATTTCTTTTTATTTCTCATAATCTTTCTTGGGAGATTGTATCGTTTTTTTTGTTTGCTTTTTTTTCTTTCTTCTTCTTCTTCTTCTTCTTCTTCTTCTTCTTCTTCTTCTTCTTCTTCTTCTTCTTCTTCTTCTTCTTCTTCTTCTTCTTCTTCTTCTAAACAAAAAGTTTCTATCATGGTAGAACTCTGAAGCTGTCTTCAGAACTTTTTTTAAAAACACTTTTTAAAAAAAAAAGTTTTTAAAAACACTACTTGGTCTATATGTCAACGTTGCTCATCAATGTATGACATACGCGTCTTTTATAAATAGCAGACTCAAGCCCGATTACCAATAGTTCTTCTCTAATAGTTGTAATTTACGTATTTTCGCTTCATTGGCATTGACATCAATTCGCATTGGCACTCATCTATTTCATTATACACGATAAATTGTAATTACATCACATTAAATTATTATAGGACTATTGCTATTTCGGTTTGGAGTTGCTGGTCCCCCATCGGGCGTGTTCCCTGGTGGTGGATAGCGGGTTTGATAAATGATACAGAAGTGGTCTTTGGAAGTGGACCAAAACCAGCCGGACATCCACAGTTGCCGTAAGGCAGTAGCCCCACAAAGGAAAGTTGTTCTCTTAAATTCTATTGTCGATCCCCCCCCCGATTTCATCTTTACATCAATGCCAATCATTTGATTTTTATATACACACTCGCATATTCCCGTTCAGATCTTCAACCCCAGAACAAACCGCTATTCTCATTCTTACATTACATCAACTGTAAGTCTGGAATACTCGTCTTCTATTTTTCACATGTGGGCAGGTCAATATAACGGAACTTACTAAACTAGATCTCTTTCAAAGTCAGTGAGGACTCCAAAAATATAACTTAAAGATTAACGACTTTCTTTATAAATAACTAGAAACGATTACGTTACTAACCATATATATATATATATATTATATATATATATATATATATATATA
>JABUQX010141949.1:2500-10452 GCA_015478945.1 Trachelipus rathkii
GAAATATGACTTAAAATGTTACCTCTATTAAATTGATAAATTTGCTCCACCTGGTCAAACATTTTGTTCTCACCCTGTTACAACCAGAGTAAATCTGCAAAAACGAATGGTGGTTTTGAACTTTCCAGGGATAACATTAACGCTATTCAAAAAATAAGTTTTCAAAAAAATTATCGTGCGTCCAACTTCCATTATTTTGGTACGGAAAAAATGGATAGACCCATATATATATATATATATATATATATATATATATATATATATATAACAATGATTTATAGATCCATATGTATATAACTATATATATATGTATATATATATATATATATATATATATATATATATATATATATACATATACGTTATATCGCCGTAAAACTTCGTATAATTCTGATATATGGATGTAATATATAAATATATATATATATATATATATATACTATATAATACCCAAATCTTCTTAACTATAACAATAATATATATATCGTCCCATCACTATATATATATATATATATATATATATCCTCAATTGACAAAAAAGAGAATTGTTTTTTACAACCTGGTACATGAAGTTAATTTTACAGTCTTGATGTTCATCTGAGATTTCTTCAATAAGCCCTATGTAAGGAATATTTTCATAGGTACAGAGAATATATTGCCCAATATTGTAGTTGATGTAATTCATGAAATGAATTGATAAATCTGCTGAAATTTAATTTCATCAAAATAATTTTCAGAAAATTTTAAAAATTCTAATGGTCATAATTGGTGATTTCAAAACCCTCTGAAAATCCTTAGCTACCGCCCTTTTAACCACACCTCCAATGCCATCACAGGCATTCTTGCCATGACCGGTACTAAAAAAATTCCATTCACAATTCATTACAAAGTCTAAAAAATGATAGCACAGATTTATGAAGTTGTACTTATTTTTGTATTGACCAGCACAACCATCTGAGAAGTAATGAACTTTGGTGCATTTGGGAAGAATATCATTTATAACGGGCAAACGTTTTTTAAGAAATGCATGAACTTCAGTTACTGAATGGGTCAATGAGTTACTGATAAAGCAAAAACTTTTATGGTTAAGACAAATTTGTGTTCTCATTTTTATAATAAATTATAAAAGTGTGTATAGTAGCTTGTCTGTTTGATCAGTGAAAGCTTTGGCTTGCATCTTGTACAACAAAGGAGTAATTTTCAGAAAAGTCACCAAGAATAATGACTTCTTTGTTGTCCAAGTTTTCTTTAAGATATTTTAAATATGCAGATTGTGACTTGGAAATATAATGGTGTCGCGTTAGGGAAAGAATCTTGGATGATAGTGACTGTAAATTAGGGATAGTAACAGTATCAGTAGTATCAGCCATTTTTTTGGGTATCAGTATTGGTTAATATATTCGATACTTGGCCGAAATTTCTTACTTTTTGGGTGAAGAATTATGAGAAACTTTTAGATTCAATAATAAATCTAGTTTCAATGTATAAAAGGTAGTGATGGGATGATGGATTGTCATAGTCTTCAGAAAAATTTGCATATTTTTTCTCAATCGTCATCGCCATGGCAATTTCTGCCTATTATTTTGCTGATTAAGTGAAGAAATATTACACCAGAAACTGGAGAAAGCTTGTTTCTTTATCATAATTTAAGAACTCTAAATTTAAAGTACTAGAATTTTGTATCTGTCCATGGTCTCGTATATTAAATTTTTTTTAAATCAATGTTTTGAAGATACTTACTATATATTAAAATTATATAAAATAAAGTTGAAATATAAGGAACATGAATTATTTTATTAAATAAATCATTATTATTAATCAAGAGAAATTATTAATCAAGGAAAATTATTATTATTATTATTATTTTTTTACTCTAACTCCGCACCTGTGTAATACCACCTCTCTAACTTTTGCTCTTATCTGAGACCAAGATGGCTAAGAATTCATCCTCTAACTCGTTTAATATATCCAACTATTTCATAATTTCCTCTAAAGAGTGGAGTATATGCCTATGTAAACATTAATACTCCTGTAACATGTCTCGAAAATCTCGAATCTCCTAACTTCAATGTTTTGTGGCTTAAAATCTTTCTTCCTTCTACTACAATAATCTTGTGCTTCTGCTACTGTTTTCCTAACAGAACAGATTTTCAGCCTTTTTTGGAATATCTTACTACTTCCGGCGAGACTGTTAGCTATATCTTCTCATCCTCTATATAAGGGATTTCAATGTACAGAACACTGAATGGTTGGGCTCCTCTCCTACTGATCTATGTGGGGAAGGGGCTGAATCATTCAGCATTCTCAAAGATCTGGAGCAACTAATTAAGAACCTACACACATTCCGGATCGTCCGAACCAATTCTTGAACACACCTGACCTATGTTTCACCAAAACTATGGATGCCCACAACTTTGTTTCCTAATTAAGATATTGAAAAACGGATTTTATATTCAGAGGTTTCAGCCAAAACTCTACCCATACACCAATTTTCAACAAAATCTGAGAGGGTGTGGTTCCACCCTTTGCCTGATTTGTCAGAACCACACTACAAGCTTTAATAAGTGTTATAATTACAACATGCAGTTTTACCTTAACTATAAACCCGCCAATATGGCTAAGACTAATATATATACTATGATACCATACCTCAACCATTCATATACCTATCCAATCCTTTCTTAAAAGTTGCAAGTGAGTCACACTCAACAACCTCCTGCGGCAAACCATTTCAAAATTAGCAACCTTATTAGTGAGTGAATATTTTATTAAATCAAGATTACATGTCCTCTTCTTAATTTTCTTAGTTTTCTCTGGTCTCCTGTCTGTGGTCTACTATAAAGAATTTATTGTTCTCAGTATTATCTTAAGATGTAAGTATTTTGCATACTTGTTATATGACCTTTCTAAGAAATTATTTTTCTTCAGGAAACATTCCTAACTCCTTAAGCCACTCCTCATAGCTCTTACCCTCAAACCCAGAAATCATCCTTGTTGCTCTACCTTAGCAGTCATCATCTTCTAGTCACACTTATTTACATTAGTTTTAAAACAGAAATACTTCACAATTCACAGCTTCACTGAAAACAACACAGTAATTTGATTAAATTCAATAGAAAATTAACCTATTTGAATTTACATAGATTCTGATTTTCTATATCAATACAAATAATAGTGTATAAAAATAATAAAACTAAAACAAATTAATAATATATTACTAAAAAAAAAAATTAGGTAGATGTTCTACTAAAAATAATAAAAGTATTAGCATTTACTAACATTAATAACATTAACCTATTAAAATACTACTAATAATAGTATTCTTGTATCAGATTTTGGCTGACAGTGCAATTAAAGTTTTCGAAACTGCATCTTACTGTAAAATTATTTTATAAAAATTGTTTTCATGATTTATAAAATTTTGCTCGGAAATTTAAGTTAAATTTGATTGTAATACATTAGAACCACAATTTATGATAATCCATTCCAGGACTCTGGTTGTAAACCAAATCAATTTTTCCCATTGAAATTAATGTTGTCAAATACAACTACCCTGTTCCAGCTTCAGAAACATCATATTTTTTGTTTTTTTAAGTTTTTTGTGTTGATACTGTACTACATAAAATGAGATAAAAATAATTTTTAGTTTAATTATAGGCTTCCTATTGTATTGCTCAGCTAGGTCAGAATTTTTACACAAAAACTATTATGTTTTGCTATAAATTCTTTCTTTACTTCCACAATAATTTGCTTTTGCTTCTTCTTGTTGCTATTACTAACAACTTTTTTCTTCTTATATTCTTACGAGCCATAATGAGAGCTAAAAATGCACAAAAAGATTACCAATAGAGAGCACTGATAGAGTGTTAACGGTTTGCACACATGAAAGCTACTGAGAGAGGAAGCGGTGGTACGCGTGAGCAGAGGGGAAAGGAGTTACGTTGGAGATTATTTATTGGTGAATCAATGGCAGGTTGGGGTATTCACGACGCATCACAACCCGAAGCATCATATATAAACTTAAAAATTGTCCCCAAAGTTGGGTGTAAACTGATGTTCCACTGTATATATCAATGTAATTTCCTTCAGAAATATATATTGGAAAATAGAGTAAAAAATTTTTTATTAACACCTACATTAGAAGTGATGTAACTAACCCAGATTTATTCTGTATAATTACAGGAAGAATGCAGCTGTTATTGGCCATTGGTGCCAGTGAGTTGGGCATTTTCGAAAAGGAGAAAAGATTTCTCAAAACTTCAAGATAGAGTTGATCATGTATATCCAATCTGGATATTGAATCAAAGATTGACTAGAATGCCTCCAGAAACTCGTGATAAGGCATATTTCTTATGTTATGATTTGGGCATTAACACCATTGGCATGGCATTGAAGAAGTTTTAGTAATGAATTCAAACAGACAAATGTGTTTGAACCAGGGTTGGCACTGATTAAATCAAATTGATTTAATCAGTTGATTAAATCAATTGATTTTATGAAAAAATCATGATTTTTTTTTATTTTGATTTTTTTAGGCAAATTTTTTTTTTCTAAATGAATAATTATTACTAGTTATCACCTGATTAATGGTAAGTATATTTCATCTATATATAATAAGCAAATTCATCAATGTAGTTTCAAATCATTTTCAATAATGAAATAAATAAAATTAGATTACACAGATACTATACAGTATATATATAATTTTAATAACTTAATTAAACTAGATAATAATTATACTTATAAACTTATTATTAATTAGGTAATAATTAGGATTATTTACTAATTTTATCAAAATAATAATAAAAAGGCAATTTGTGCATAAAAAAATCAAAAAAATCTGATTTTATGGATTTTTTTGATTTATTGGGGTAATTTTTTTTTCTAAATTAATAATTCTTTAAGTAATTACTTGATTAATGATAAGTTTATTTCATCTATATAATAAGCAAATTCATCAATGTAGTTTCAAATCATTTTCAATAAAGATAAAGGAAATTAGATTACTCAGATATTATACAGTATATATTTAATTTAAATAACTTAATTAAACTAAATAATAATTATACTTACTAAACTTATTATTAGTTAGGTAATAATTAGGTTTATTTACTAATGTTATCATAATAATAAAAAGGCAATTTGTGCCTTTAAAAAATCAAAGAAATCAAAAAATCATTGTTTTTTTATTTTTTAAATTTTTAGGCAAATTTTTTTTTCCTAAATTAATAATTATTACTAGTTATCACCTGATTAATGATAAATATATTTCATCTATATAATAAGCAAATTTATCAATGTAGTTTTAAATTATTTTCAATAAAGAAATAAATAAAATTAGATTATAGATATTTTTTTTTTTTTTTTTTTTATATATATATATATAAAAGTTCACACCTCACGGGCATAGCCCTATTCAAGGAGGGGAACTTCTCTAGGTAATTTCTACCTAGGATTCGAGCCCGCGACCTTGCCATGCGACTCCGTCGCTCTACCGTTTGAGAAACAGTATATATATAGCTATATAATTTAAATAACTTAAACTAAATAATAATTATACTTACCAAACTTATTAATTAGGTAATAATTAGGATTTACTACTTTTATCAAAATAATAATTAAAAAGGCAATTTGTGCCTGAAAAAATCAAATAAATCAAAAAAATCAGATATTTTGATTTTTTCAAAAAAATCACCAACCCTGGTTTGAACCCAATAAGGACTTTTCAGTTACACAAGTTCCAAAAATCATGAATGAAATCACTGATTTTGCTCAGTATGTAAATCCACTAATGCGAGTGTATTTAGTAATTCCGCAGTAAAGGATCTCTACACATTCAACCAAGGTTGCATAATTTGAGCTTATGATCTGAATTGCAAGAACTTCTAGAAGAACTATTTTTTGAATCTGTACACCATGCAAGAACATGCTATCAGAACCTTTATCAGATTTGAAGACTTTGTCTATTCAAAATTTTACTCAAAGGACAAACATTGTCTTCAGGGCATTCATGTTCTCAATAGCTATTAAACAAATTACAGGAACGACCATCATCATATTGGTTCTACTCCTCATGCCCAGTTTCTGAAGAAGAAGAACTTGCTTTTGTAGTCACCACTCCTCAGATGGCTTCATGCCAATAAACAATTCTTCACTATTTTTATGATGAAATTTGAAAAATTTATACAATCTATATATATATATATCTTACATCCGCTCCCAGGAAGGCTCATTATGAGCCTGTCAGCACGGCCAACCTCTTCTTCCACTCCCTTCTATCTTCCAAGACCCGTTCTTCGATCAGCTGAATCATAGATGGCATCTGATGTCTTCTCAGCGAATCTTCTACGGAGTCCTTCCATTTCTTCTTTGGTCTTCCCCTGAGTGAGTGACCAGTGAGTGAGGTTGTGTTAATTTTTGCTCTCCAATTTTATTAATATAATTTGTGTATTTGAAAGTGAATTTAGTAATCAAATTAGTGTTGTGTTTCTAATTACACTACTGCTGTGTATATAACTAGTCATTAACAATTGTTATATTAATTTTGTGATAATTTAAATTTGATAGCCTAACCCTAGGCTAACATAGGTAAGAGTTTTACTGTTTTCTGTGTCTGGGTTTATTTGGATTCTTAAATAGACTTTCTGTATTTAAATACAGTCTTTATTAATTGTTACTTTAATTTAGTGATAATTTAAATTAAATTAGGTTTTCCAGTCACAGACTACAGTTAAGCCTACCTTATAACTTTTATATATCCCTGGCCTAGGCTAAGCTAAATAAATTGTTAATTTTTAACCTATTTTAAAGAGAGTAGTTTATTTCTTTTTAGGCTTTAAATATTTAAACTGTAGTTGTTAAAATAATAATTAAAGGTTAGTAAGCTAATAATAATTTAAAGAATGTATGCTCTGTGTGGTATCTGTGGGACTGTAAGAGAGGTGAATATGTGAATAGATGCCCTGCTTGTGATTTGAATGCAGAGAATGTGTGTTGTTATGGAAGGAGATTGCAAGACTGAGTGAAAATGGGAATGAATCGAATGATTTGGTATTTGAGGAGTTGAGAAAGGAGAAGTGTTAGAAAAAAAAAGTTAGTAGGGATATCGAGGCAAGGAGAGGATATAAGGGTAGACAAGAATAGTGATTCACCTAGGCAGGAGGATGAGAAGGAAAAGTAGGGTATAATAGGTCTACAGATGAATATAGAGTTGTAGAAACTAGAAATAATGATTTAAAGATGAGGATATCGAAAGTCAGTCGGCCTTTGACCTGCAGTAACAGGTTCGACTGTCTTCCAGATGGGAGGGATCAGAGTGCCAATGGTAATGTTGAGTTTTCTGAAGGAAGACTGATAAATTGCCAATTGGAGACTTCTATGACTGATACCTAAGATGGGACTTTTTCAAACTAAGAATAAAGCGATTGAGTATGTTATCAGGTGCCAGAGTGAGTGATATCGTGGATAGGATAGATAGAGATTGATTCTACAAATGTTGATTCAGAGGTGATTGTGCATGTGGGTGTAAAAATGATATAGGGCATAGAAGGTCAGAAGAATTAATAGCAGATTATAGGAGATTGATTCAGAGGATGAAGATGAGAGCTAGTGGAAGAAGGTGCATGATTTCTGGGATTTTACCTAGGTTAGGTGCAAGGTCAGGGAATGGGGGAGTAGGGCTTTGGGGTGTAAATGAAAGGGTTAGGAAATTATGTGTTTTCAGAAAATATTGGGTTTTTGGATTTGTGGAGAGAATTTCCGGACAAAGATTTTGCAGCAGGTGGAGTTCACTTGAGTCGTAAAAGGTGTTGAGCTTTTTCAGTATAGTTTCTGGAACTTGTTTTAGCAAAACTAGGCCAAAGAGTTGGGGGTGGTGGGCTAAATCTGGATACAAATAATAGCAATGGTAAGCTTGTAATAGTGGGGAGAGATAAATAAAACTAATGTTGTTT